>LBNU01021576.1:0-12084 GCA_014162995.1 Artemisia annua | reverse complement strand
AACTTTGCATGGTGTTTGGTTTGGTCGCGGCTTATTTAGCTTTTTACAAGCTTATTTAGCTTTTTAAACTTGTTTTACATTTAGTTTTTATTAGTTTTCAATGTCTTTAATCTTTTTGTCCACGTAAAATAAGTTCAGTTCATATTTTTCTTGAGTTTTGCGAGTAAGGTTTTAGGGAATTGCGAGTATGGAATTTTCATCTTAGGGTTTTGCGAGTTTGAAACATTTCTTGCGAATATGAACTTCTAGCTAGCGAGTATGACTCAAAACTTAGCGAGTATGAGTGTAAGTCTTGCGAGTATGGGTATGTTTCAAGTTTTAGCGAGTAAGGACCAGATTTTCTTGCGAGTATGAAGATTATTTGCGAGTATGGTATTACAAGTTAGCGAGTAAGGATTGCTTTTTAGCGAGTATGGCTTATTCCTAAGTCTTGCGAGTATGGGTTCAATTTGTATAGCGAGTATGGAACTAGGATTGCGAGTATGGTTTCAAATGTTCATTGCGAGAATGGTCTGGTCCTTTTCTTTCCTAGTTTTCATTTCTTTTCTTTTACAAGCCGAGCTAGGCTTTTCTTTACCTCATCGTTTCATCGAGTGAGGCTTTATTTTTCTTTAATTTAAACGTTATGCTGTCGAATTTTCTAAAATCATTTTAGTTACGTTTTCTTATATAAGTCTTATGTCTTTTCGTCTTAAGTTTTAAACTTTTATTACGTTTAATTTTTACAAGTCTTTTAATTTCTTTATCGCTTTACGTTCTTTAATATGAGTCGTGAGTAGTTTTAAATCGTGTTTGCTTAGTAACTCGAGTTTGCGAGTTAAGTGCGAGTATTAAGGGTTTGTGATTAATAATCGTTAAGATTATTTAGACTTGTGATTTAATTATTCGAAGAACAAAAACCTTGGAACGATTGAATCACTTGTTTAGAGTTATTATCTCTTCAAAGGATTAATTGACAACTAATCTCGAGAAAGGAAAATAACTCGTCACAAACCATTAGCTTACACTTAGCAAACTTACTCACGTCGCTTGCAAACATATTGTCTTTTAAATTCATTTACCGTTTTCATTACTTATCGCATTTTAATTATCGCTTTCTTTAAGTTACTTTATTACATGTTTCTTTATTTGTTTACTTTATTTTGTGTCGCTTTATCGCTTTACTTTACTTTAACCGCATTTTAAATTGTCGTTGTAGTATAAACAAAACCAAAATCATCTTTTAAAACCCTTTCATCTCACATATCTCACGATCTTGAGTGACGAGATCAATTCAACCCTCGTTGGGACAACGATCCGTGGTTTACAAGCTTGCTTGCTAGATCGCAACGATCACCTACGATGCATAGAAATCATTTCGGTTTGAACTCCGATACCTTGACTTCCATCCGACTACCACTCCTCTGTTGTGGAACTACATTCAGTTTACTGGGTCTAGCCACTGGATTCTGGGTGTTCTCATCAAGCTTTGGTCTGATAACTGGGGTGTGAGGGCTTGCTAAATAGATATACGGCCTGGATGATCGTAAAGATGTCTTTGCTTTACAAAAATATGAGCCTCAAAGGTGGATTGGTCTTCTGGTAATTTGTAGACAATGTAAACTGATACGTCAAGGGTTGTTAATGAACCAAGGCGTACTACAAGGGTCTCGAAGAAACCGGTGTGGCATAAAGACTTTGTGTTACACTAGGATAGCTATCTTTATGTGTTGGTCCGATATATTGGTGCAACACCATGAATTTTATGAACAAAAGCTTGAGCAGATGAAAATAACTTATGTTCATTATAAATAAGGGTATGGTTACACAATGTTGACCATGATCAACTAATAATACCAATTTGTAAATTACGACTGTATTAGTCTCACTTTAGAGGTTGAAGTTGAAGGCTTTTACGAGGGATAATTGCGGAATACTGTCGCTGGTAATGACAATGCTTCTCTTCAAGTTATGAAGAGGAAGATCCCACTTAGAAGAGGAAGTGTGTTCTAGAGGTGGAATCTGTCACCTATCACTACTACAAACCTCCCTTTTATTGACAAAGGGAGATACATTGTTAGTAGTTACAAGAATAGTAATAACTAAAATAGAAGCAAATTGGAAGTAAGGTATACGTGCACTTGTGTTGCTAGGGTTGCTTTACTGTGCTGACAACTCTGGTACATGCAAGTTGCTTTCTCTGCTCTCAATGAATCCTTATCTTCCCAAGGGTTTTCCTGCTTTGCTTTAGCTCAAATTACTCCCCCCCTAAGTGTGGCTAAGTACTTCAGTCAGCTTCAAGGATACATTTTGCAAGTATATTGAAGAAATACTTTGAGTGTAGCTGATAAGTGCAATTGGTTTGTTTGCATGGCTTAAGATGCTAAGTCATTTTTCAGAGGCCTAAAGGCATTTGTCAGTACTTTAGGTCTCAGGGGTTTGTCACTTCTCTGCCCTTCGTTTAGCTGACTCCGATATTAGGTTACAAAGATTTCAATCAGTTTTGGACGTTGTCTTTTGCAAAGCAAGACTGTTGTTGCTGAGAAGATATACAACATATCTGAGGTGTTATCCTTAGATATGTGAACACTTAGTGAGTCCCTTTAAACGGATGTTCTTCCATTCAGTGGCCTTTCACTCTGACTTCTCTAAGGTACACTCAAAGGTGTTTCACTTTTGAGTCATTTGGATAGCTGATGATGATCAGTTGTGCTGATCATTCAGTCAAAGGTAAACTTTCCTATTTAGTTTACATGTCGACTCTATTAGAGAGAGAGAGTTGGATCTCTGACGTGATCAGCTATCCTTAACTTAGGCTGATTTAATGTTTTAAATACTTGTGAGGGATAATTTGGTCAGAATTTGACTCAACAATCTCCCTCTATTTGAACATAATTTAGCCTAAGTTTTATCAGAAGTAAGTGATCATAACGGATTCTTCTTACATTTTGATTTACAATCAAGACTGAAAAATATAAACATCTGATTCTATGGTGGTCTAAGTTTATCAGAGGTAAGTGAGCAAACAAGCTTCTTTTTACACTCTGATTTACACCAAGTTTATATGTATCTATTCAAGTGGTCTATATCTATCAGAGGTAAGTGAGCAAACAGGCTTCTCTTACACTCCGAGTTACAACCAATAATCTACATATAATTTTAAAGTTGATGTAAGTTTCGTTGTAGGTATTTTTAACTCAAGTTTTAAATTTATATTTAGTCGGTCTTATACCTAAGGACATACTTTCATGGTTAGTAGACCCGATCAGATGTAGCCAGTAGGGTAAGTACGAGGTCGATCTCAGGAATAGTATGCGTAGACTTAATCTAGCGAGTTTTACAGATTTAAGGGGGAGGGGGGGTTGATTGATTTGATTTGTAATTTTAACTGCTAAAACATAAAAGTGAATTAAACTAATTAAACTATGTTTGTGCGATCAATAAGAGAAATTAGTGCTAGCCATGTTACTCTTATTACATTTTAGTTATCCTATTAGAGCAATGATTTAGTTATAAATTACTAGTGGATGTATAGGAAGTATCTCCTTGGTCCAAACAATGCCCCATACTCCTATCTAACCTAGACTAGACCACTTGGTCCATGTATCTACCCTCTACACATGGAATCTTCTAGGCCATTTGGTCCATGAATTAAGTCATGTCAACTAATCTATGTGATTTATCTGTGGTACCCACTTGGTCCATGCGATACCTACTCTTCTCACGCTGTCACTATATTGAAACACTATGTTAACTTAAGTGTTCTTGTAATATACATCTAGTACCCACTTAGTTCATGCGATAGCTAGACTTAAAATACTCAAACATATAAACAAGCACGTATTAAATGATAAACACATAAATTAAACAATATTAAACATTAAATCTTAATAAACGGAAATAACAATCATGTAATATTCATAACATGTATAACACCCAAAGGTGTTTGCCCATAATGTATATAAAAGCACAAGAAGATAATTCAAAGAACAAATAGAAATCATAATGAAATTGATATGCAAATCAAATGATTAATCTAATGTGATGATACGAGATCTTCTCTTTTTGATTTCCTAGCTCTTGGGACTGATCTTGGGGCTTTAGAATGGTGAAATTCGGTTGTGTTGATTAGTGGTGAGTAAATGATATCTACAACTGTTGTGGGGTTTGTATTTATAGGCTTCTGTTAGGGCACCGATATGGCGTATACAGGTTTGGATACAGCGTATCCAAGATTTCTTTATTGCTGACGAAGAAAGCATATTCCAAGCATATTATGCGTATCTTTTAAATACGGTGTATTGCCTAAGTTAAATACGCCGTATACCTTCAAATCTTCGATATAGTTGGATTGGGGATAAGATATTTAATACAGCGTATGGCCAGTGTTTCATACGCCATATGCCTTCAATAGTTGACTTGGGCTTTAACTGTAGAGCTTCCAAATACGGCGTGTTGCCAGAGTTAAATACGCCGTATTCTTCAATATTCACCAATACCTTAGTGAATTCTTCCAGACATCAATACGGCGTATGCCAGAGTTTCATACACCACATGCTCTTTTACAGCTTGCATACAGAATCATCAAAAACAGCTCCAAATCATGTCTTTTTTTGTATCTTTTGTAATTTTTGCTCCATAATACTCAAATTGGAAAACTTACACAATGTTCTCAAGCTTTTTTTTTTTTTTTTTTTTTTTTTTTTTTTTTTTTTTTTTTTTTTTTTAAGGGGGTAAAAAAAAAATATTTTTTTTTTTTTGTTTTTTTTTTTTTTTTTTTTTTTTTTTTTTAATTTTTGAGATGCAAGGCAGTAAAACAAAATAATGTTGTGTTCTTGAGTTTATTTTCAATGAAGGAAAGAAAGTGGAGTGAAGAGAAAAGGGATGAAAGTCTTTGTATTTTTACTCTATAATGTTTCATCCCATAAGTGAGATAAAAGTTAAGGACCCACCACTTTCTTTACTTTTCTTTACATTACTTTCTTTACTTTACTTTTTCTTCAAAAAACAAACTTGAGAACATAGTGTTAGGCAATTAAGTATCAATTCGGCTATAAACATGCAATATAAGAGCAATAATCATGTGATAAATATTCAACAAATTAGGACTTATCACTACACTACAACGATTAGGTACTCTGTCAGGAGGATTGTAAAACTTAGTGTGTTTACAATTATCTGCATCAGCAATATTAGTTAACCACTAAATCACATGAAGCACACGCAACTTAGACTACATTTCCCGCAAGATACTTATGACCACATGAAGCAGAACAGGTTATTGCGTTTAGTTGCCACTCCAGGCACCACAAATCAGTAATCTAGTTATGTTGTTTGACAAAGGGCCTAACTCACACCATGTCCAAGAACTACATTTCCCAAGTAAAGAGATNATTTTTACTCTATAATGTTTCATCCCATAAGTGAGATAAAAGTTAAGGACCCACCACTTTCTTTACTTTTCTTTACATTACTTTCTTTACTTTACTTTTTCTTCAAAAAACAAACTTGAGAACATAGTGTTAGGCAATTAAGTATCAATTCGGCTATAAACATGCAATATAAGAGCAATAATCATGTGATAAATATTCAACAAATTAGGACTTATCACTACACTACAACGATTAGGTACTCTGTCAGGAGGATTGTAAAACTTAGTGTGTTTACAATTATCTGCATCAGCAATATTAGTTAACCACTAAATCACATGAAGCACACGCAACTTAGACTACATTTCCCGCAAGATACTTATGACCACATGAAGCAGAACAGGTTATTGCGTTTAGTTGCCACTCCAGGCACCACAAATCAGTAATCTAGTTATGTTGTTTGACAAAGGGCCTAACTCACACCATGTCCAAGAACTACATTTCCCAAGTAAAGAGATATCCAACTAAATATTAAGATTTTACTAGGAATCATCCAACTAAAGAGATATCCTATGGGAAAAACTTCACATCTACTAGACAAAATGGAATGCTTAGGAAAAATGGAAGCTATTTCACTTTGCTCTATTTCTTGTGGTTCAGTATACAATTTAGTGGTTCATGAAACTTCACTATTGAACCACAAGAAACTTCCTATATTGGAAGCCTACTTTACCTAACTTTACTGAACCACAAAACACCACATTTACTGTATTATGTTGCATTCTTATATATGGAGACTTAATGAAAAGACCCATGGACAGAGTTAATGCACTTTAGTTTTTTTTTGGTAAAGGCTAAATATAGAACAAATGCAACAGAATACATTTCACCAATAACCACTCAAATACATTATACACTAACCTTTCGCAACCTTCGGTTCATTGTAGTCTTTATTCCATAAGTCTTCGAGTATCACATCAACCATTCCATTGTCTTCCAGTTCGTCCCATATTTAGCAAACACATACTCCATGATATCATCAGTTAGTTCCAGTTTGCTACAATCCTTACCCTTTCAAGAATCTGTCATTGTACGAATGAGGTTTTTTTCAATAAAATAAAAAATACTTAGGGTTTGAAGGACTTATCGGGTTGTGAGGAGTGAAATATGGAATATGATTGGGTAGTGACGAGCGTGTGAGGATTGGGTAGTGAAATATGAAATATGATCGGGTTTGGTTAGGTTAGGGTGAGTTTTTGGCGGGAAAAGAACGAATGGTGCAATTATTGAACAACCATAAGGACAAAATTTGTAAAAGAAACATAACGAAAACGAGATGACCATCCAAGCAGGTAAGCACGTGGAAATAACCGGCAACCAGCCGATTTCATATTTCATTATGAGCCGTTTTCGTGTTAGTTATTCATTTCGGTTTATTTGAGAAAATACGTAAAGCTTCTTTAGGCTTCACCCTTTTAAAAATTGAAAATATGGCACAAAAGAAAACACCAAACTTTATTGACTTTTCAAATTTCAATTAACAAATAAAAAAGAGGCAATTCTTTATGTACCCCAAAGGCACATACTCACTTACCATGTGCCCTAAAAATATCCAATTTCTTCAGATGCCCCACAGGCGAAGGTCGCCTCCGAAATCTTGCGCGACTATCATAGATTGTTGACACGTTAAGTCTTTTAAAATAATAGAGTTAAGTACATGTTCTTGGGAGACTTGTTTTTTGTCTTTTTGTGAACAAGTTAAGTCTTTTAAAATAATAGAGTTAAGTACATTTTTGTTCCTTGTGATTTGCTTGGTATTTCATTTTATTCACACAAATTCTTTCTCTTTTTATAATCAGTTATAAGGGTGATCACGGTCCAAAAACCGGACCGGACCGACCAAGACCGGACCGGACCGAAGACCGAGAACCGGAAAAACCATAGACCGAGACCGGACCGAATGTGGTCGGTCCGGTCCGGTCGGTCTTCGGTCGGTCCGGTCCAATTAGGCAAGATTTGGCAAGTTTTTTCGGGTTTTTGGTCGGTCCGGACCGGACCGACCGGACCGAGGACCGAATTAGCCAAAAAGCTTAGACCGAGGACCGGACCGAATGTGGTCGGTCCGGTCCGGTCCTGTCCGGTCCGGTCGGTTTTGTCGGTCGGTCCGGTCCATCTAGTCCGTTTGCTCAGCCCTAATCAGTTAACAAACACCACAAATATACAACACATTTACAAATCTTATCTCCATCAAAAACCCAGAACCGGTCAAATCTCACACTAATAAAAAAAATAAAATCCAAAACCCAGTTTCGTCACACAAACTAGACACACACACACAACTACACAAAAATCACAGATTCACAAAACCCACTAAATCATTCATATAAACCAAAAAAATCCTTTACATAATCTTTCGATCTAAACCCAGATCCTTAACCTGGTATCCTCAACAACCACCATCCATGGATCTGGCCGGATCTTGACCAGATCCGGCCGAATCTACTCATTCATCTTAAAAAACTTGTGCTAACCATGATACACCACATTAAATATTACTCAAAAATGTGATTGGCAAAGCCGAATATAGCATAAGAAATGCCTCTAACTTCAGGAATCTCATGAATACTTCCAATATAATACAACACTCTTTTAGTCAAAGTTGTTTTTCCTGAATCTACATGTGCAATATCCCTATGTTCCTCACTTTCTCCATTGACTCCTTCCACCATGGCTCGCTTTTGTCATCTTTTGGTCGGATGGCTGGTGCGGCGACGTAGCAATGACGGAGTTGGAGGAGTGCGGTGATTGGGGATGGGCAGGGTGAAGGGTTAAGGGATGATTGGATCGTGTAAAGTAGATAGGTGGATCTCGTCATGGTGTTAGGGTTTTGATGGTGGTGTGATAAACCGTAACTGGCGTTTGCATATAATGATAAAGTATGTCAGCTTGTAATAGAATATGTTAGAGATATATATTAGATATGTAGTTTAGCACTTTCATTTATGATTTAGAAGGTATTAAGATGTGAAATGATTAATTTACTCTCATTATTGATTAAGAAATACTTTCACTAGATCCGACTTATTTTATGGTATTTTTGGCAATCATCTAAAAAAGTAGGAACACAATGGACAACTGAGAATGAATGTGTGTGACAAAAATGAAATACCAAGCAAACCACAAGGACCAAAAATGTACTTAACTTTATTATTTTAAAAGACTTAACTTTTCACAAAAAGACAAAAAAAAATAAGTCGCTCAAGAAATAGTGGGCCCTAGCCGCCCAAGAAAGTATCTATGATACTAGCTTACATACTAGTACTAGGCTATGTACTTCACAAGTACTATTAGGGGACACGTGTCAACAATCTATGATAGTCGCCCAAGATTTCGGAGGCGACCTTTGCCCATAAGGCATTTGAAGAAAATGAATTTTGTTGGGGCACATGGGGTAAGTGGTAAGTGAGTATGTACTTTGAGGTACATAAAGAATTACAGTAGCTTAGGGATGAGCACGGTACCGGTCCCGTACCAATCTCGTACCGAATTAGTGGTACCGATTTTTTTCCGAGCATAAATTAGGGGTACCGGTACCGTACCGAACGGGATTCGGATACCGGTACCGGTATCGGTACCGGTACCGATACGGGAAATCGGGTTTTTCCCGTTTTTTTCGGGAATTTCCCGATTTGGTACCGGTCCCGTACCGAATTAGTGGTCCCAATTTTTTTCCTCCTTATTTCGAAGTACCGGTACCGTATCATATATCGAGAATCGGTACCGTTTTTGTAATACCTAAAATTTCAATCTTGGTAAAATTACAAAAATGCCCCTATAATTTTAAAAATTAAATAAACTATAATAACTATAAACAAATTCTAAAACACTACATCTAAATTATGGATCCTAATAAATTTAATAATCCAAAAGTAATTTATAGCTGAAAAATTTGTAATATAGCACGCTATATGTTCTATGGTCATATAATTTTTAGTTGTGTACAAAAATTATTTAACATAAAAGAAAATAAATAAACATGGATAATTATAAAGTAATTTGGAATTGGTCAATAAATGATCTCTACCCCATATTAGTTCCAATAAATTTCGGTCCATGGATCCCTAAATCAGTTATATGAAGAGTTCTCCTA
This sequence comes from Artemisia annua, assembly GCA_014162995.1. Lineage (NCBI taxonomy): Eukaryota > Viridiplantae > Streptophyta > Magnoliopsida > Asterales > Asteraceae > Artemisia > Artemisia annua. The sequence continues at coordinate 2,586 of LBNU01021576.1, read as the reverse complement.
TTTTATTTTTTTTAAACCGAGTAATAAACAAAACCTAAATCTCCATAAAATCCATTCGTCTATACATTTTCTGGAAGTTTCTAATAATTTTCGTGGCCTTTCTAAAAGAATTTAAACACATCAGAAATAGTGCTTCGAATTTTGGAGGCTTGTGTATCTTGTGTGTCCGAATTTTTGTTCAAAAACGAGGTAATAATCATTCTGATTCATTCGAACCACTATGATAATTTTGTTTTCCTTTTCCTGAGTTCCTTACAATTCCATATATGATCGTTAAAATGATTACAAGGTCGTGGGATCAGTCGTGTCTCGTGGGAATTTTCTTGGGTGTGGTATACAGATTGTGCGGCAAAATTCGTTTAGCTTGTTCCACACGTCCATTATCGGTCTGGTATTTTTCTCAATGTTGTCTTACTATATACAGGTCTCAAATCCAAATGAACTACAACACATTCATACATGCTCTATAATATCATTCTGCGATTTTAACCTTAAAAACGTAACAAAACTTAAACCTACATTGATACGAATTTTCTGGGCATGACACTTATTTTTACGTTGGTCTATAAATAAATATATAGATCTCAGAAAATTCAATTGGATTTTTAACATGGCATCATGTTTTGTGAAATTTATTTTTTCATAATGCAATTAAGAAAGAAAAGAAATAAAAGGAGCCTCTAACTATTCCGACCTAGGGTTGGGTTCTGGAATGAATCTGTCATTTATGGTGGTTTAATCTGTTGAAATGATGGTTAATATTGGGACTTAATTTTAGGGTTTGTGGTATTTCTGTATTTAACCGATTTGAATAAATAAGTACAAGGGTGTTTTGGATAATTTTATGAAACTTGCTGTACTGAATTTGACTTATTTAAGTCTGTTAGAATGTGGGTAAAAATATTTTATGGGATTGTTTGGATGTTTTTATAATTAAATGGATTCAATATGTTAATTATTATTAATTATTAATGTGAAATTAAAATAATGATAAAAAGGAAGGACTAAAATGTAAATTCTGGAACACTTGAAGGCATTTTGAGTAAATAATATGTTACGAGTGTTTTGTGTAATTTTGAGTATTTATGGGGCTAATGTGTAATTATTATGGAATTATGCATTAATTAATAGTATTTGTAAACTTAAGGGACTAATTGTGTAATCCTAAAAATCTGAGGGGCTGAACAGTAACCTAATAATTAAACTCTGATGTGACATTCTGAAATTGTAAAATAATATGCTTGTTTGGTAAATATAGAATTGTTTTGGACTTAATTGTAAATTATATACTTTATAAGGACTTAAATTGTAATTAATGCATGTTAAGGGTTTCAACAATGTAAATTTGGTTACTTAAGGGTTTAAAATGGTAATTCTATGTTAATTCATGGTACTTGGTGTAATTATAAACTTTTATATTTTTCATAATTAACCTTAACTTTACCTTATATTTAATTATAAACCTAATTTATGAAAGTGACATATTAAACCTAAACTATGTAAATCGTCATAATTACATTAAACTTTTGTAACTTGTTGAGATATACCTTTCCATAAATAATTCTTAAATAAGGAGTAACCTAATCTGTAGACATTAATACTCCTTGCTAAGTACTGAATATCTGTATATTATAGAAGTACCTAAATATGGAAAGTTACTAACTGGCAAGCCGACTAAATAAGTAATCTGAATTAAACTAAGTCTTTTAATAAGTTAGTCATGATTCGTGTAGATTCGCTGAAGATGGAGTTTTCTTCCGACTTTGATATTTTCTGTTGTTGTTTTCATTTGCGGTACTAGCAAGGTACAGATTATTTCCTGGGAAAACCCTTTATCAGTAGGTTCTCATGACCTCGATCCGTCTTCCCCACTCCACTCTGATTTTCTGATCTTGGTCACTCTGATATCTCTGGTTCATTGATATTACATTTGTATGATACACTTTTGAAATATCCGCTGGCATGGGACAACTGTGATAGATACTGATTTCTTGTTAATATGATATTAGACTTGTTTTAAATGGAAACTAAAAATCTTGCTAAAATACTTTCTAAAGAACTCCTTTATGATAAATTGCATTTTAATGTGAGACTTCTAATCTATTTTTCTTATTATTCATACTTGTCAAACCTGAACCCATTTGGTATGAACCATGTTACTTTTCTTTTTTCCTTTTGCCTTAGGATGTCCTATACCATGTTGTATGATCCCTTACTGTTTGAACTTGTTTTTCTGATCATTGGTTTACTTTATCCTGATCACTTACTATCTGAATTGCTATCCTGAAACTTTGACATTGTACTTTGAACATGGACTCTGATATTAACTTCCGACATATAAACTTTGAATATTGGAACTTCTGTTTATGAACCTCTGCTTTTATGACCTTTTAAAGATAACTTCTGATTTATAAACCCTTTGAAGGATGAACTTTTGATTTGTGAACCTTTTCTATAAATTTGAATCTCTGATTCTATGAAACTACTTAATCTGAGTAAATCTACATCTGTATATCTGCATACGTCTGTAAAAATCTGGACATCTGTTTAACTGATAATTAATTTTGATAAGTAATCTGAACTGTT
>LBNU01021575.1:44423-60036 GCA_014162995.1 Artemisia annua | reverse complement strand
GTGAAGTTCGACACCTCGATCACTTTTGCGCGCCCGCTGCCCCAAGAACATAAGAAAGGGCGCGTATGAGAAAGATTATACAGTCATTCGGTCGTGTCGACGACTCTGTGTTTATGGACGAACTTCTTTCTAGAGTTAAAAGCTTTTCTAACATCAAAAAACAAGTAGACTATTAACCCTACTAACGCAGACGCCCTTCTACACCTCGCCCTTCAGCACCGCCACGAAAAGCCTTCTCCTTTCGCACATCTGTTAGCTGTCCTAGATCCATTGCTGATTCGCCGTCTCGCCATTCTGTCAGCTCCGCTGCTTCACAGAACCTACCCTGGGCGCACCCAGCACCCTCTCCTGTCTACCACGTGCCCCTGACGAGCCGACATCGTCCCGTAGCCCAACCAGAGTCCCGTCCCCGCGACGCCACCGCCTTCCCGGCATCGCTACAACTTCTGACGAGATGCAAAACCCCGGCTCCCCCCCGCCGCCGCAGGACGCGCAGCCCCCGCAAAAACTCGCACCGCTCCGGTGACCAGCACCGGCCACCGCTCCACCCTCCTGCCACGATCTCCGGACGCGCCCTGCGCCAGGGAGTTGTGTATCCACGACCGCTCCGTCTCCCACACGCCGCCGCGCTCACGCCGAGGCCGATTCGCCGACCCTTTCCGGGACATGCGCGTACGTGCTGCGACCTTGTGGCTCACGAACACATATGCCCCACCAGCCAAAAATTGCTCTGCAATTCACGGTTTCCCGCCCGATGCGACCGCGGACGACCAATCTACAGCTGCTCCTCGCACGAACAACACCCGGCAGGCGGGCGAGCAGCGAGGAGATCGCTCCGCTTCTGCCGGCGTCTCCGCCTCCCCGGGTAGACACCCCCCGCCCACGTCGCGCTCCCGGGAGAAGACTTGCTCTCGCACTTGCGCCCCGGATACTGGCTGCTTTGAGTACCGACACACATCCGCCAGCACCCGCCCCGATCTCCCCAACACACAGCGTCATCCGGCCTAATCAGCCCCTAACATCCGGTTTGGAGCACTACCACCAATCTTCCTCGGCTGCCGCGACTCCACGAGCGGCCACGCCCGGGCAGTCCTGCAGGGAGTGAGGTCCCACCCGAGGTCTCATTTCTCATCGGACGCCTATGCTCGGTCCTCACTTCCCCTCGCTGCACGTCTAAGCGTCGCACCTCGGGTACGATCCTCCCTCTCTCGTTGTCGCCTCTACGCGGACTGCGGTGTACGCACGCCTGTCGACGACGCAGCACCGACGTTCGCTCGCTTCAGCAAACGCTTAGGAGCTTGAACCAGATCCTCACCCATGCACCCCAAACTCAAGAGGCGAGACCTCCCAACACGGCACACCCACCCCAATCTCGTCTTTGGCTCTTTACTACAGATACTACAGACAGCAACTTTGCTCGTTATCGAGCCTTCTGCTACTTGCCTCTCTCAGTCGGCGTCTTTTACTGTTTACAGACCGAGCGTCTGACATCGTCCTAAAGAAGGTTCTCAAACCAAGTCTCGACCCGCCGACGCCCGCCGAGCATCTAGACCTGTCTCACCGCTCCCCGGCAGCGGGCAAAAAGCTGATCGAGGTCCCGGCCATATGCCCGTCACCCAACGCAAGAATCCCCCCTCGGGCTGCTAGGTCACGAGGGCTTGCAACAGCGCCCTTCGGTCACCTCGGGCCGCTCGTGGCTCCCACCTTGTGACGCACGGCCCCTCCCTCGGCTGCTTCCGCAAAGATATATTTGGTCTTTAGTGACGTCCCACGCCTCCACACGAACTTGGTTAGACTTAATGAAATAAAGAAGGAACAAGGAGAATACGTTAAACGTAAACGCCCAGACACCGTCCCTTCGCCCAGCACCGCATACAAAAAGACACTCGCCAATCACAGCCACAAGAACGAAGCACAGACACTATACATCATAATACTACGAATAAGAAATAAAGAAAGAAGTACAAAACAGATACAATACATAAAAAAAAACAGTAAAACTAAACTACAGAAACACTAAGTTAAACATACATTCACAACACAACACAATAGAGAAAAGACACAAAACAACCCGATAAACAACGCATAGAAGAGATAAAACAAAAGACAAAAGCACGGCATCTCAACATAAAAAAAAAGAAAAACAGACTAAAGACCTGACACCCCACATAACAATCAAACTCGCTATTTACAGTTCTGACACTCACCCGCTCACAGACTAAGAGTAAACCCACTCGTAAGTGTATAGAGACAAATGACTCGCCTAAGTCGTCAAATTGGACTCACTCGCACTAGACTAGCCACTCCTTTGTACAGAAGACAAGGCCGTCAAAAGTTTGAAGTGACATCGCTAGCATCTTCGTCTGGGACCGTACTCGCTGACACCACCTGACACCATCTAGAACCTCGCTACACGACACAACTCGACCTACACAACTGACACGCGACACCGCGCCAATCAAACAGCGCTGACCAGCGCGAGCTCGCGTGGCTTAGCCCAAGCGCCCTTGAACTATGCTAGTGAAAAGCAAGAACCTCGGGTCGTAGTCCCAACGAGGGTTGAAATCGATCTTGTCACTCGAGTCGTGAGTTATGTGAAGTGAATTGGTTTAAAAGATATGATTTGGTTTTAGTTATACTACGAAACTTGGTTAAAGACTTAAATGAAATAAAGAACGAGAAAAGGAGAAATAAGTTAAACGATAAAAGAAAACATAAGTTGAATAACGCGTAAAGAAAATGAAATAAGAAAGAAAGAAAGAAAAATGTTTTTAATCTTTTAGATTTAATTGATAAAAGAAAAGTAAAGTAAATTTTTAAAAGATAATAAAACTATTGAAAAGAAAAATAAACTAAGTTAAAAAAAAATTTAAAGAAAATTCGACAGAGTAACGGTAGGAAATGAAATAAAGAAAACTCCACTCGATAAACGATAGAGTGTAAATAAGCCTAGCTCGGCTTTAGAAATAAAATAAGAGACGAAACCAATAAGGAACTAAAGACTTGACACAACATAAAATCAAACTCGCTATTATATTTCGAAACAATACTCGCTAGTAATAAATAAAAACCAAACTCGCTAAGTTTAATAAGATCAAAACTCGCTAAGTTGTAAATTGATACTCGCTAGATAATTTTTAAAACCAAGCTCGCTAAAACTTTGAAATGAAACTCGCTAGCATTTCTTTGGAACCTTACTCGCTACAAATGACCCCATACTCGCTAGGACCAAACTCGCTACAAATTGAAAAGCACCAAACTCGCTGGAAATCAAAACCATACTCGCTGGCTAGCCAAGTTTTCATACTCGCTAGCTCAAAAACACCAAACTCGCTAAACCCTATTTCCCTACTCGCTATTAATATTTTTAGATGCTGGAACTTTTTAAAACGTGAAACCAAACATAAAAACTAATAAAAACTTAAAGAAAACTACGTAGAAATGATTTTAAGACGCTAAATAAACTTTAAATAAACTAGCGTGACCAAAATAAGCCCTACAAAATTTCTAGGGCTTGTAACTTGAAACCATAAATTTTACGTGTAGGAAAGATAAAAAAGCAAAGAAAACTTATGGAAAACTAAATATTAAGCTAGATAAGAACTTTTAAATAAGCTTTTACAAGCTAACAAAATCCAAATAAGCTCAAGTCATCATAAAGAGGCACGAAAATTTCTTTTCATGCAAAGGTGGTGCAAGACTTATGTAAGCTTATTTTGGATCAAGATAGAAGTAAAGAAGCTTGAATAAGATGTAGAAATGTTAAAGAAAGATTGAAATAAGCTATGAAATAAGCAAAGTAAAATGACTAAGACATGAAATAAAAGCTTGCATTAATGAAAATTACACTACAACTTGAAATAAAACTAGAAACTAACTAAGGCTAACCACATAAAATGAAGCTAGGGGAGGGTATTTAAGGGAGCCATGGTGGCTTAACCTTTTACAAATTGACACTTAGCCCCTTAATCTTCCAAATTTTGTGAATACAAAGCATAAACTAGAGATACGACGCTATTTAACTTTCTAAAACTACAACTTGAGTCCTTGTAACTTTGAGGTGATGTGTTGACGAGCTTTCCAAAGATCTTCAATAGTATAAAAGTGATCACTTGCTCGGATTTAGAAAGTTTTAGCTTCATAATCATCTTTGAGCTTGATTAAGCGTCTCTTTTACTTTCTTGAGCCTTTGAGAAATAATTCGTCTTCACAGGCTTTTCACAAGTAGATTTCATCTTTTACTTCACTTTCAAACTCTTTTCCACATCTCGTGCTCTTTTTGGGCTTTTAGGTTGCTTTTCATGATGTTTTTGCAATATCCTTACCTGCACAGTCATAAACTCAAAAACACGATATCTTTGGCTTTGAGCGTTAGTTTTTGGTCTATAATAGTCTAATAATGGTGAATAAAAGGTATGTGAATAAGCACATATCAGCAAGTTCTTAGGATTGTTGGGCTCAAGTACAGGGGTAGCAACTGCATCCTTAGAAACTACAGGGGGCGTTAATCCTAGCTTAGATTTTGAAGCAGTTGTGGGCCTAGATTTTTTGCCTTTTGTAAGTTTCTTAAGACGTGTTAAAAGAGAAGTAGCAACACACTTAGAGTGATCACCAGATAACATAGATTTATGACAAAACACACAAGATGCATTAAACGATAAAGAAGTACGAGATACATCATTCGTTACAAACAGATTCGGATTACAAGTTGCCAAATCACAATCTAAATCTATAGTAACATGATCATTATTCAAATTCCTAGGGTGAGCTTCTACTTCCATAGCTTCTAAGTTCTCTCTCTTACGTCGCAAATTCCTATTCTTCTTTTTCTCTATTTGGTGCTTGGATCTGCTAACGCTAGGAGGGATAACTAGTCCTGGAGAGATGAAAGAACCCATGTTAGAATCATGAATAGCTGTATCCTTATTAGTGTTATCTGTCCTATGTTTTCCTGGTGCAACAATCTTAGTATTTGCAGACTTTACCTTTTCAAAATTTCTAATTTTCTCCTTCAAGTCAATAATGATGTGCGTTTTGTCCTGAATGGTGCTGTCAAGCTTTCTGTTTAAATAGAAATATTCATCTCGACTCTTTTGCCAAAAATCTGTTACTTCTTGCAATTCAGCAATCTCTTTTTCATATTTAGAAATCTGACTTTTAAGTTCCTCATTTTCATTTGAAAAAGATGTTGAAGTTTTAAGATTTTGCAATTCAAGTTCAAAAACAAGACTTTGGTTTTGACACCATTCTAGTTTTTTGTTGAGTTGAATAATTTCTTCTGAAAGTTTTTTCTGCACATCATCATTTTGTTGTCGGAGACTCATGTTCTCATTCTTTAATGTCTCAACAGTTTTATTCAACAAACCAATATCATCACAGTGTTCAGAAACAAGCATATCAGTACCACATTCATAAAGAGAATTCATTACCACATATATAATATCATCGTTGATGACACGTTCCATGAGACGATCATTTTCATTTTGCAAAAATTGATTTTGACGTTTGAGTTTAAAAATTGACCGTTCTGTTTCGTGACAAACATTGAGAATGTTTTTGACCTCCTTTTTTAATTCTTGTTCCCAATACCAGGTGTGTGAATACAACCGTTTAAGCGGTGGAGAAAATTGAGTTTCAAACATTTCACGCCTTTCTTTAGCAACGGGTGACATGAAATTTGCAACCGTGACTTCAGAATTGCGTTCAGTTGCAGTATCTATCAACTTAATTTCATTTATGACAGATCTGAAGTATTGAAATAAAGGAGCTTCATTGATCATGCTTAGTTTATTATGTAAATCGTTAGCGTTTTGAGCAATAAGATCTAAGCTTGTTTCCTGAGCATATTTTGTTTCAAAAATCTTAAGTTGTAGTTTGCAATGCTCAAGTTCTCGTGATAACAGTTTATTCTTAGCTTTTAATGTTGCATTCAACCCCTGGCATTGGATATTCTGATTTTGACTAATCAAGAGAAGTTGTCTAATTTCCGTTTCTGAATCGTTCAAAGGTTCATGTGGTTCAATTTGACCATCGTTATCATTAGTCAGTGTGATAGCAGGATGATCAAATGTGACAACTGGATTTATTTGATCATAGTCATCAAATATAACCACTGTGGACATTTGATCATTCTCTTGAGTAGATAACGAGGAATCAGATTGAACAACTTGGACCTCATTCGTTTCTGAGACAGAAGGAGAGACAATGTCGTGAATGAGACATGAGTTATCACATACCTGAGATTGACCGTCAGTGTCATACACTGGGCCTGAGTCTGTTACCTGAACTTCTTCAGTGTCAGCCATCAACATCATATGATCAGTAGTATCTATAACAGTCATCTGATCTTTTTGCTGTTGATTTCATGCAATTGCTTCATCTTTGAGAGCTGAGAGGTACTTCTGAAGATAGTAGGCATTGCTGTGAGGAGTAGGTTGTGATGTTTCAGATGGTACACAAGTAAGTGCAGTGGATGACACACCAAGTTGCTTAAATTGTTGCATAATCTTTTGATGAGTATGAGGATCTACTGAAGTATGCTCACTAGAGTTATCCAAGACAAAGCCTTCATTTGTGTATTTGAACCCATGAATGATGATTGGTGCAGGAAGAATAGTCTTTGGAAATTTTCTCTGTAAGCAAGATTGAATGAGTCTATTAGTGATGACAGTAGGATCCTCATCACTGTGCATGATAGCAAGGTGGTTCCACAGCTCTTGAGCACTTGCATCAAATTCCAGCTTAGTGTAGATGGCATTAGGGAGAGCGGTAGTGATAAACCATGCAGCTTCTTGATCAGCATTGTATTGATCAAGGTCAGTTCCAGACAGAACATCATGAGTTTGAAGTGTGATATTTCCTTCAGTGTCGGCAATGAATTTCATCTGATATGGTCCATCATTGATTGATTTTAACAGTAGATCAGGATGTGGACGTGTTTGAAGCCATTGCAGAAATCTGTCTTTCCAAACATGGTATGGTTCTGATAGCATAAATGGAGGATTATATGCAGTTCCATGCAGTAGATGATGACGAGCATTGATGTATAGAGGGTGTTGAAATGGAGCTTCAGAGTATGGTACGTAAGACATGATTGAAAACATGTAGTTTATGGATCTTGTAGAAGGTATAGTGCTTAAGGATAATCTTAGAAAACAAATCCCAATGTGATTTCGATGCTTGGTTAAAAGGATGATTTCGATAACCAGTTAAGTTCCAAGTAATCTCTATAAACTGAAGTTTGCGATAAAACAAAGAAGATTTCGATAACTCACTTTATTCTCGATAAAAGGAAATTATCGAGAAAGTTTGGAGACAATTATCGAGATCTTTGTTTCTATGAGGACAAAGTATGTTTTCGATAAAGCTGAGTGTAAATTCGATAGAGTCACAAGATTTCGAAAACAAGGAAGTGATTTCGATAACTTATGAAGTTCTCGATAACCTCAGGTTCTCGATAACAAGTATCCAAAGTTTCGAGATTATACAATAACGAAACTATCCAATATGTCGAAGTGTTTTCTTTCTTATACAAGAGAGAAAAGCACTGAGTAAGCAACAAAAACACTTAAATAACAATAATGAATGTTCTCGATAAATTGGGGTTTAGTGTTCTCGATAACTAGCCAAAAACGTAGATTTTCTTTTGTGAAAAAGCAATCCTAAAACGAGTTTTTAATCCAAGATTCTTGTACAACTAGCATTAAAATGATGAAATCTTAATGAAAGTTGCAAACTTGAACTTTTTAACAAAAATTTGAAAGTTTTCGATAAAAAGTACAACTTTGTATACGAATAAAAAAAACCCAAAAAATTTTGAAACTTTGTTGTTTGTTTTGGTTTCTAGCACAAGTTTGGTACCAAATATGTGATAAAAACACAAAAGAAGCAAGAAAGTTGCAAAATTTTGAATCTAACGAGATGAAGAACAAGTTTTTGGGGCGTTTAATCACAAAAAATGAAACTACACCTTCTTCTAGCGATTGATACCACTTGTTAGGTCACCATATTTGTAAACACAAGTAATCTTATGAAAGAAATGAGATGAGAATTAGACTTGGTTGATTAATAACAATATGAAAGTTGAGACAACAAGAGTTTCCTTTAGATATGAAATTAACCAACATTTTACATATGAGATGTGATGTCCTATTTATAGGATAGGGATAGGGCAACACTCCCTTCCAACCTATCTTGCGAATTCGTGGGCTTACAAGGCCCATTGGACATCTTCTTGAACTTAAACTAAAACCATACGATTACTAAATAACGTAGCTAAATAAGATAATACTAGCAACCTATTACATTGACTGAAATGACCGAGACTTGACTGAATAGTTGAAAACTATGATCCTAACAGATTTCATCTCTTTACCAAAAGCCATTACTTCTGGAGTAGCCAATTGTTTTGGTATGTGATACTTTGGTACAATGATAACCAAGTGATTTTTAGCAAACCACAAGCTGTAAACGGATTTGATTTGTCTTTACCTGTAGCCGTTTGCTCAGGACTAGCCAACTCTTAGATAAATTATAAATATTATCTTTGGTGAGCTGATTACCAATTATGGTTTTTCCATTGCCTTTACCACAAGCCATAACCTTGCGGGCTAGCCAACTCTTCATTAATTAAAGATATGGTGANGGGTGTTAACCCAACACTTAGAACATAAGAAGGTAATAATACTAGCCATTTATTTAGGTTTATGTACATATATTTTTCATAAAGCTTCTTAAATATAAGCTATCACTATTTTTAAAAGTGATGATGATTCTTTTTGGGTTTTACAATTTTTTTGGTTTTTTATATTTTTTAGATAATATACATATATACAACATGTGGGGAATCTCCCTCACACTAGGGTGGTACACACGGGTGAAAACCCATGTTCATGCTACTGTTTTTGTTTCCCGAGTCGCTAGCTTGACTCGACCTCAAATTGAGTTGTTCATGAGGCATTACTACTGTTTTTGATAACCGAGTCGCTAGTTTGACTCGATCCCCGAATTAAATGGTACTTGGGGAAATGTGGAAGAAACCATCTCACTCGGACTTTCACTTAAGATGTTTTGATCAACATTTAAGTGCATGAAAGTTCCACACCGATAGAGATATACATAGACCCGGCTTACAAATGATAAATACAAATGCCTAGGTCAAAGGTAATATCCTTACTCACAAATGAGTGAAGGATAGGGGCAATCACCTTGGAGGTGAAAGAAAGAGATCTGTATGATAAATACATCCTCAAGAAATGCATGTTCAAGAGGATGAGTTAAATCTTTAAGTTAGATCTCAGGAAATTTATCAGTTTTATGAACTGATTTGATTTCCATATTATGAAGATGCAAGGAAGGGAGGGGGAGTTGGATTTTTATTTAACAAACTTTTTAAGAAAAGAATGTCCCCCTCGGGATCAAGATAGTTGTCCTTAACCTCGTCAGGAAGTAAACTATCTATAGCCAGAAACACCTCGACCTTTTCCAAAATGGAATCACTTCCCTCATCATGATTGAGAGAAGGGAAAGAGTCGGGAAATGATTGGATGAGAAATTGGAGTGGGGTCCACTCACAGAATTATGAATATTCATCAGTAATGATGAGTCTAAGATTCCTTAAGAGTCAAGGAACTTAGAAAGGGTACGAAGAATCTTTTGGTTTTTGATTTTACAAAGAAAATGAAAAACGTTTTTGTATTTTTAGATTTTATATATATATATATATACAAAGAAAAGGAAAATCCTAACAACCGCCCCTTGAAAGGGAATCTGGGCTTGACAGAGCTCAGCAACTGTGTTTAAACAGCCAACAACCAAATGTTGTAACTGAGGGACTTATCAAACTGGGCAAGTTGTATGCTATGAAAAGGAAAATATTTTTGTGTTTTATATTGTTTTTGGAAATGAAATATGATATTATATATAGTATATATACAATAGATAGATATTTCGACAAAACACAAGTCATTATACGCAGCATACCTCCCCGGCAGCGGCGCCAAAAATTGATTCCTCCCAGACCGTCAGGTTTTATTTCTCAACCACTTGTGAGTATAAAAGCAGTCTGGGAGAAGAATGCAAGTTTACCAAGGAGTATAAAATTATATCCTCGGGTCATTTATGTCCTGATGAGGTGTGACATTCTGAATATAATGAACGTGTGTGATGTTGATGTTATTGATTATATGAAAATAGGAATCTGATTGACTAACACTGGAATGTTAATAGTAATAGCTATGTCATAGCTATATTAGTAAAAACGTACAATCAGAAACCTAAAATGTAAAAGAATATACAAACGTACGATTAGGTTCAAGTAAACATAAACGTAACAAAACAAATCATCGAATATAACTAAAGAAGAATTTGCATGTCTTAGCGACTTAAATGCAAATTAAATAAAAATAAAATTTTTACTTATTATTACAAATATATTATAAAGTTAAGAAACTAGAAACGTACGTTTAAATTTAAATAAACGTAAACGTACGAAACAAAATGTGAATTCTGTCAAATATAACTCCCACTAATGTGAAAATTATATTTTTGGAATCCTAAAAGTAAATAAAAATTATTAGAAAAAGAAAATAAATTATTACACTATTCAAATAATTATTATTATTTAAAAACTATTATTAACTATTTAATAATTACCTAAAAATAGAAAATGTAAAATAAAGCTTAGAAAAATAAAATAAAGTTTTAGAAAAGTCTAACATATTATAAAAGAATTTCTGAAACTAAAAATATATTTATTATACAATTATCCCATTTATTATTAATTATTTACTATTTATTTATTAATTAACTATTTAATTAATTTAAATTATAAAAACTACCATATGAACAGTAACAATTGCAAAATTAATTTTTACAGAATCCTAATAACTTATAAAAGTTAGAAAAATCATAAAAAGTTATCCTAGATTAAAATTATATAGTAAAAGATATTAATTTTATTTATTTAACTAAAACTATATATACTAAAATGATTTTTTATAAATACTAAATGAAAAGTAATAATTCCGGAAAAATTTGTATAAAAACTATACAGATGCAGAAACTTGTAAAAAATATAAAAACTCCCTAATGCTTATAAATAAGCAGTACAATAAGCTATTAAGCTTAAATAAGCAAAAGGGTTAATAAGAGGGTGTGCAAGGATATAACAAGAAAAGTCCCTAGGGCGCATGGTATCCAGGTACACTCTATCATCTTCAAAAAGGGGGAGGTCTCAGGTTCGAGCCTGCCTACCCCCTTTTTGCTAATTTTTATTTTTATTTTTATTTTTTTTTTATTATTTACAAACACATTAAGTAGTGATATATAAACAACTTTAAAAAAGAAAATATTTTTAAAACATAAAAATAAGCTGTATATGAGCTTATGAGTTTATTCAGTTGAGTTTTTCAACTCACAGTTGAGTCACAAGCTCCAAACAAGCTTGAAAAAGCTTGTTACAGCAAAATAAAAGAAAAGAAATATGAACACAAGTCCAATGGACAAGCTTGAAAAAGCATGTGCTCTGAATTTGACCAACAAGCTCGTGATAAGCTAATAAGCATTTACAGATACATGCATTCCCAAACACCCTGCAACTATTTGTCATGGCTGATTAAGCTCACATAATAAGCTCAAGTGACCAAAATAAAAGTTGGAGTAGCAAGGAGTGTTGGTTGGCTTTCCAAAAAGCTCAAGCTCAACCTGTGGGGTCCACAGGAGAGCTTTTGAGGAGCCATTGAAAAAGCCACCAAGTTACTTAGTATGCTGATTTCTCAGCATACTTAATAAAATGGGACAATCAAAAAGCTATCACTAAGCTTATCAAATAAGCTTGGAAATGGAAACTAAGCACAAGCCCTTATAGTTTGGTGGATTGGCTTCTCAAAAAGCCAATTCACCTAAGTTGGGGCCCACTGGATAGCTTGTTGCAAGCTTATGAAATAGCTAAGAGTTCACTGGGTTCCCAGCAAACTCATGAAAGGGTGATAAGTTCAAGCTACTTGCAGCCCTAGCAGATGGGCTGCAAGGTGAAATTTAAGCATAGGATCAAAGAGTTGGGTGGATTAGCTTCATAAGAAGCCAATTTCCACAAGCTCTAGACCACTATTGAGCTTTTAATGAGCTTTTGAAATAGGGCTTAAGTTAACTGTATACACAGTTAACTGAGAAATTAATACAAACAATAAGCTCATTAACTTGTCTAATAAGCTCAAAAAGCCTCAACAAGCACTGAGCCCTTGATTTTGGTTGCTTGGCTTTGTGAAAAGCCAAAGCAACCAATCTCAAGCTCAGTGAGGAGCTTTTTGAAGAACTTTTGAAAACACTCAATCACACAGTTTGCTACTGTGTGATGGTTTAGATGGAACAAAAAGGTGGTCAATAAGATGACTAAATAAGCTAGAAGCAGATAATAAATAACAAATATGACCAATAGGCCACAAGGGCTACACAAAGATACCCAGTGCACAAACTTGGGTCAATTCCATAAGCTCTGCAAGCTTATGGATTTGAAAGCCAAAGCTGTGCACAGGGCAAAAACAGCTAATATTAAGCACATAAATAAGTAATACCTGAGAAGTTAAGCTCAGGCATAAACAAATGGCATGGCATACTTCTCAAAACAACAATTATCTTACACTAAAATACACTGAGGATCTAAATTAAAGCTAATGGAAACATGTTACAACTCAGTGCACAGGATCTAAATTGGGAGTGATAAGCAGTCCCAATAAGCTAGAAAAAGGAAAGTTAAGTATGCACATAAACACAAGGCTACATGGGCTTCTAATAATAACAACAAACACAGTCATAAATCCAAAAGTCAACAAGCTATAAGCTTGTGACTTTGGCCCTTAACTGTGAGACAGGGCAAAAACTAGTAAGAAAAAGCACAAGAATAAGCACTTAAATAAGGAAAATAAAAATAAACAAAAATACATATAACAAGACAAGCAACAAAAGATTAAAAACCTATAAGCATAAGTCTTAACACTCAATAAATAGCTCAGAATAAAATTGTGAATTTAATTCAAAAACTTTTCTATGGACATTTGACTTTTTTAATTTATGAACTAAGTTGACTATGATGAACTTAGATCTTAATCTACTGACATAATATGTAATATTAAGCTATAATGACATGAAATTAAGCTATATAAGCAACTTATACACTGATATGATGATTATTGGACTAAATACAGTAACAGTGAACAAACAAAATGAGATTGAAGGTAATTTTGACTTTTCTACAAACTAACCCTGAACTTTATGGTTTGTCTTACCTAAAGCAACTCAGTGCAACATGTAGCAATCAAGAATAACAAACAAAACACCCTGTAGACCACAGATATCCATTAATCCAAACAACCCTATAAGAAGACTAATTTGTGATTTGCAAAACATTAAACTGAATAAGCTTATCATTTCCAATCCAGAGGACCCAATTTGTCAAAAAGGACCTTTTTAAACTTAAACATGGTGTCAAACAGCCTAAGCCTAGGATTTTCAAAGATTTCACTTATTGACAGTTCAATGACTTTCAAAGCAACAATCCATTTTCAAAACATAATTACCTATGATTAACCTAAAACATCATTAACTAGCAACAATCAAACATAAAGAACAAGAGATTAACACAGATAGATAACTTAGGCATTAGATTGCAAAAATTGTAAAAAAGGCTTACAAGTGATTAAGGCTGAGAACAAAGTAAACAATGAACCAAACCATTACCTATAGCCTCCCATGAGGCATCTAAACAATGGCCATCCAGAAATCATCATGATCCTTGCATCAATCACCATACAAACTGATTTTTTATTTTATTTTCTATTTTCTCATTTTTTTAGTGATTTTTCTATTTTAAAAACTAAAGCTGAATTAATGGTTTCTAAAAGCTTTAAAGCTTTTGTCAGGAGCTTATATGATCTATAGAGTTCATTAAACAACCATGATTAACAACAATAATGTAAATGACATGAAAATTAAAAGAAATTAAGCCAAAACTTGAAATTGAAAGGTGACTTGACATAGAACAGTAAATAAGGTTCCATTACACTATGAAAAATATAAATTTAACATTTGAAAACATTAAAAGACTTTTAGTCTAAGAAAGCAGTAAACTAAATTACACTATTTGACCTAGGCTAATCCAAAGGTGCATTTTCCTTCTCCATTCTTTCTCTTTTATAGACTTTCTTGCCTCCTTGTCGACCTCTGAAAGTTTCCCACCACATCTGAGCCATTGGATTCTTCAAATTCATCACAAACGTACACTTGGACTTTTTGGCGCCAAAAAGTCCATTTGATATTTTTAGGTAACGTGATGGAGTTTTTGGATAATTAATGGGTTTGGGATGTTTATGTGAGGTGGAGGGACAGTTTTGAGGAGTTGGTAGTGATGTGGGTGAAAAACCAGTGAGGTGGGGAGTGGTATGGTTTCACAGTGTGTGTGTGAGGAGGAAGGAGGGAAAGGGTGGGTTTGACCCAGTTTGACCCTTGTATTTTTATTTTTAAACAAATGGGCCAGTGGGTTATTGGGCTTAGGTGGTGTTTTGTTTATTGGGTTTAAGGGTTTTGGACTTAGGGGTTTAGTAATAAAGGGTTGGTTTGGTTTATGTAGTAAATAAGCCCAAGGACCTAAGTTCTAATTTCTGAATTCTTGAAGGACTAAACCTGTAACAATTCCAAAGTTATAACAAGGACCATTATTGCCAAGTTAGCTAAACCAAAGGACCTTAGTTGTAAATTTTCAATATTTAAACCCCAGGGACCATTTATGTAATTTCACCAAAGATGAAGGGGTGAAATTGTAATTTCCCAAAAGTTATCAAATTGTTCCAAATTGTAATTTATGAATAGTACAAGGGTGTTTTGTGATAAAATTCCATTTTAAAACACCCAGGGACTAATTTTGCCAATTTTGAAACTTGAGGGGTAAAAGTTGCCAATTTGTGAAAAATTTTATCCAGGGACTATTTGTGAACAAGTTTGACTTCCCAAGGACTAAAGTTGACTTTTCATTCATTTTAAGTTTTCAGGGACTAGTTTTGCCAATTTATGAAACTCCGAGGACTGAAAATGTAAATTGTGTGAACTTTGCATGCTTTTCACTCGTTTTCAATCTTTTTGTACCTGAATCTCATAAAAACACAATTCAATGATATTTGTAACATTTTGTGGTTATTTGTGTGTTTTTGGTAGTTTTTGTGGGTTTAACAATATAAAATATATGTGTAATTTGACACATATCAGTGTCTTCACACCATTTGAGCATTTTCTCTAAGTGGGAAAGGCACGAAGTAAATGAGTTTCCATAAACCGAAAAATCGTCCATAAAGACCTCAATTGTTTTCTCGATCATATCGTGAAATATGGCCATCATGCACCTTTGGAACGTGCCCGGAGCATTGCATAAGCCGAAGGGCATACGTCGATAAGCAAACGTCCCATAAGGGCAAGTGAAGGTGGTCTTTTCTTGGTCTAACGGGTCAATAGGTATTTGAAAATAACCGGAAAAACCGTCAAGAAAACAATAGAACTCATTTCCTGCTAGACGTTCGAGCATTTGATCCATAAAAGGGAGCGGGAAATGGTCTTTACGGGTAGCATC
>LBNU01021575.1:10026-36570 GCA_014162995.1 Artemisia annua | reverse complement strand
TTTTTTTGATGCTATTAGTGAACCAACATTTTTATATGTGTTGGTTTTAGACATGTCACCTTTACATGCAACAGTTTTAGTTTTTAATTCTTTGGTATTCTTTGAATGTAATCTATAGTGCACAGTTAAGTTTTAGCTGTGTTTTTAGTTTCTTCACTTTGTATATGGAGCAAATGTCTTAGATCCCATGTTTCGTTATTCCTTTTATTCACTTGGGCATGCAAGTTCTATTGTTTTCGTTAATTCAATAAGTTGACTTTTTCCCTTACAAATCATAAGGTCAGTCAATTCTATTGTCTTTGTTAAGGTTTCATCTTTCAAATTGATTGGATATGTGTTTTACATGCGTATATAATTGAGAGCATGATTTGATACTATATAAATTAAATTCACAAATAGCGTTGCAAATAGTAATAAGTCTTTTGTCAAGTTACCATTGCAGATACATTCTAGGTTTAGCAATTTCGATATACTGTTTTGATTAACAAACGATTAAATAAATATGTTCCTTTATTTTCAGTCAACTTTGAAACCCTTACAAGGTTTTTACTGTTGGACGTTGGGCTAATACTTCAACTAACATGGGTTACCTAAAAAAAAAAAAAAAAAAAAAAGACCGAGTCAAATTGTTTATAAGTTGCACAATGAATCTAATGATTTTTGGTTTTCAGTATGCTTGCTAGAAGGCATTGGTGACACTATGCCAAGGTTCAAAGGAAGGCTTGCCTAGACATTGAATTTGGCATTTTGAGCAAGGAGTTACTTCACTTCAACTTCCCACAATAATCTCTTAGAACTGAAAGCAATGAACGCGGAAAAAAATATGAGTGGTGGCTTTACTATATGAAGATTAAAAATACCACAGACTACGTGAGTAAACAATAACTAAAATCCCAAATTAAGACCATAAAAAAAAATTTTAAAAATAAAGTATTTTTTTAATAGTTAAAAATACATTATTCAAAAAAATTATTAAAAATCCCGCGCGTGCGCTGGCATTATAACTAGTGGTTTTTATATAGTAGAACATCACAAAGATATATAATTAATCCAGGTTTGATTATCTATACATGAATATATAGTACAGTAACTATATATGCTTGTAAGTTTTGTAAGTTTGTTTAGTAGTTACGTGTCTTGATAATAAGTTTGCCTAATTATACGTGCATGAGTAGTTAAAGATGTTGGGTTATGACTATACAAATAAGAAACCTTCAATAAGAATTGAATCCTGTAACAACAAAAGTACTGTATTCCTTAGTATCTTCCGGTGAACAAATGTTTTTTCGCGGGTACCCTGTGATTAAATCTTCCGGTGAACAAATGTTTTTTGTTTTGGGCTGCTCGATTCTGATTTATGTTTTGGAAGCTTAATTAGATTGTAGATTATGGTTAAATAGTTGTATATTTTGGTGAATGAGTGTATTAAATTGTGTATTAATTGTATGTGTTGAATAGTGTTTTTTAGTTTTGTTTGTCCTTCAACTACTACTTGTAAATTATGTTTTTTCACTTGTATTTTTGAATGAAGGGGTGTTTTTTTGTTTTATATGTGCTTTAAAATTGTAAATTATGTTTTTTCACTTGTAAATAATGCTTTCAAGGTTATATTTGCTTAAAATTGTATTAATGATGGTCTTAAAATATTAAAGAGTAGGGAAGTGTCTTCCTCTATTATAAGTAGTATAGATTAATAAACAAACTTAGCATGGCTACTGCTTCTAAATTCTAATGTAGTAATAACATTTATTTGTACAACTCTAAAATTGATTTATTAACACTTATTATATATCATATAAGTATTTAATTTCACATACAATATTCAAAACTTGAAATCCTTGCCAATAAATCTATAGTGACGTATGTTGAGCAAAACTTGTTTTGGCAAAAGAGGATTCGTGGAATTGATATTATAGATCCGATCGAGATAAAAGTTTATCTTTATTATAGTGGTTCTTATTGTTTGTATTTTTAGTCCCCTTCGTTGGGGTTTTCTACTACGGAGTATATCTTTATAACTTAAAAGTTGTACTTATTTTGATATTGATACTTGTGAATTGCCCTTGTTTGCAATCCTTGAAGTTTAACTATTATTAAGTTTTTACGCTGTTAGATATAGTAACATTGTTAGAGCAACAAATAATAACTGTTATAGATGATGGAGTAATAGAAATATTCTGGACTATTGTTGCTTGAAAAAATGGGTGAAGAATCAACTAACTAATTTGTTTGATATTTTATCATAACTTAGAATATCTTGAGGATTTGTTCAAGGTGATGGTTTTGTGAGAAACATATTGATAAAATCTCTAACGTATATATCGTGATATTACATATCTAATTTTAGATTCCTACATTAAGCTTGTGAAGATATTATTATGTTAATAATATGCCAATGACGTTGACAAAACTGTTAATTTTTCATACAAGTGTATTATATCTTGTGAAAACATGTAATATCAATTATCATTGTTGGTGGATTTTTGCAACTTAACTATATAGTGACACTCATCGGATTGTCTATATACTTGAACTTGCATTGTATGAGCGAATAAACATTGTGAGTTTCGACTATGTGCGTAACAAGTGAAGATATGAATCTTTTAAAGTACATATAGGTGTGGAGCTTATGCATGTTTTAATATTACGGTGCATAATATATTTTAAATTTGTTATGTAACTTACATGTCTTATGATGTTGATTCATGATCAGTTGCCTTCATTTCTTTGTATGAAAGTATAATACTTCCTATTAGCATCTAATCTCTACTTGATATGCACTTTATAGTTTGCCTAAATATACAATTATATTGAACTATATTGAACTATGTAAAAGCCATAAAAGTGATCATGTAAATTTGATTGGAAAACAAAAGTATAAATGCGATGATATAGTTGTTTCTCCATATTGTTCGACTTTTAGATATAACTCAAGTGCATTTGAAGCACATGTGGTCATAAACCAGAGTTTATGAGCCAAGATTATTTATTGGCATGACCGGTTGGACCATCCCGGGTCAATGATGATGCGAATATATAAAAGAACCATAAGTTTCTTTAAAGATTTGATTGTTCTCNAGTGCAGATGTATAAATGAATGGCCAAAAGAAGTAAAGACGCAAAGAGCTAATGAAGATTAAAGTCTCTTATGACGAGACATGGTTACTGGGACTTGAAGTCCGTAGATATGAATTATTGTATGCATTGGTCTTTATGAGAAAATGAAATGAAATTATGCATAAGGTACAAGTGATGGCACACATATATTTTCTCAAAAACTTGTAAATGATCATGGAGATACATGTTCACATGTGGTGGATCTAATAATGTAGTTTAATATTGTATAAGTCTGGCAATATAAGAAATAAGTATGCGTCTAAAATAATAATACAAAAGCTCGTTTGATGTTGAGATTCCTTAAGGAATATAGATTGCATAATCACGTGTTATGATTTAAAATTCTCGAGAATACTAATTGATCAAATTGAACAAAACAATGGAATGGAATAATGTAAATGTTTCGATATTTTTAAGGTACAAGAAATGTGGGTTTATATTTTAGTATTTTACTAACCCATCAAAACAAGTTTAGTTGGTTTTACAGATGCAGGATATATGTACAGTCCTAACAATGGTCGGTCTTAAAGTGGATACATACTCACGAGTGACGATAGTGAAATTTCATGACGTTCGGCAAAGCAAACAATCGCGGATAGTTCATCCAACCATTTAGAAATTTTAGGAAGGAGACACCAACAGGTTACATCAAAGGCGTCAAGACAAAACATATTTTTGTCAAAGTTCTTTTCCAATCATGACTTACAAAAGAATGGAGATTTTATTGTTCAACAAGTTCATTCAAGTGACAATTTGGCGGATCTAGTTACCAAGGCGCTTCTACCTCAACATTTATGACATTGAACCACAACATTGGAATGCACCTTCTCGAAGAGCTCAAGTGATGTAGTCATCAGAGGGAGATAATACGCGTTGCACTCTTTTTCCCTTAGTCATGGTTTTGTCCCACTGGGTTTTCCTGACAAGGTTTTTAATAAGGCAGCATTTTCTAAGCGTATTAACAATATGGACATCCAAGAGGGAGTGTTATGAATAATTATATGTGGATGTCCATATAGCCCATAATAGGCCCACGGCCCATGTTAGCTATTAGGGTTTTACCCTAATGTTTGTCTATATATACTCTTTATAAATCTCCTAGTTAATGATCAATTGAAGAATACTTTTCATTCCCTCAATTCTTGTTCACAACAGAGAATACATTTGTTTATTTCTCTGGTAAGGATATTTTTATTTATCCAGTTTGATAAAGATAATTTGATTTATCCAGTATTGTAGAGAATATTCATTTATTCTCTGGTAGGATACATTAGTTTATTGACTTTATTCATTTTGGTAGAGAATACATTAGTTTATTCTCTTGTAGGATACTTTGGTTTATCTAGGATACATTGGTTTATCCGGTTTGTTGCGTGTTTATGTCTTCTGCTGCTTGAAGATTTGCTTCCGCTTCCTATCAGATATCTTCATCAATTATTTGCTTTAATTTGTTGTTTATTAGCTTTTCAATTTCAGTCCGAGCTTTCGCAATTTCGCCTCTCGAACTGCAGAAAATATTATATGGTAGTTGGACAAGTCTGGTTTGTGGGCTTAGGCCCGTTAAGGTTGTATTTAGGCTATCATTGTAATTTATAAATAATGGTGAATAATAACGTATCATCTACGAGGTTTACAATGTCTAACAGTAAATTAAAAGAAAGTTGCATGTAAATATGAATCGCATGTCTCGTACTCTATCTTTAATATCTCATGTACATATGTAACAACTATGTAAAATATGGCCCTTTTAAACGAAGGTTGGGTGCGACAGAGACCCCTAGCTTGAGCCGCCATTGCTTTATATCATATCTATACTATTAACTAATTAATGTTAGATTTTATCGTAATTGAAAAAGTTCCTTAGTTTCATTTATTAGGATTTATATATCTAGTTTGCTATAATTACTGTTTGAATAAACTAGATAAGTGTCTTGTGGGTGAGGATTTTTCTCTTGTCTTGGTTATTTGTAATTAGCAAGAGTTTTTCATTATTTTTGTAGTTTTCGCAGTTAAATCCTCGTGACGAATCTAGAATGTGTAGCTTTGTTTATTTCTAAATTTGTATTTGTACTTTTTGGCTTCTACTGCCTTACCAGATAAAAATGGGTTGGATCCACCCCTCATGTTGTATGCATGCTTGCAAGAAGGTAACACAATGTATACTGCTATATAAAACATCTCTCTCTCTCTCTCTCTCTCTCTCTCTCTCTCTCTCTCTCTCTCTCTCTCTCTCTCTCTCTGTAAAGAAAGCATCAAGAGTTATATTTCTTTCAGGAGAAATCCGACAGTATCGCGAACAAATAAAAGTAGCCAAGGTCATGCTAGAGTGTCCATCTTTTTTCTTAATCAACTCAAATTCATTACACATAAACCAAAGATTTTATCTATTGTCTGCGGATAAAGACTTAGAGCCTGGGAATATTTATATCATGTTTTCGATGACGAGGTTGAACTCTGTGCTTACTCCTGCTGATATGGCGACTTTTTGGATGGCGGGTAATAACACGGGAAAAAGGATTAGCGACAAGTGGCGATGCTAAGGAGGCGATGGATACTATTATGGAAGACCATATTGGTGCAAGATGAAGTTTTTTTAAGCCAATGGTTGAATTGAAATTTGGAAATAGTCATATAGTAGTATTATTATTATTATTATTATTATTTTTTAGTGTTTTAAAATATGAAAGATAAAGAGTTGGATTTTGGGTATTCGGATTGAAGAGTTGTGAAAGAAAAACATGTTACGGTATTATTTATATTATGCATATCGTATATAAAATGCGAGAATAAGAAAATATTACTGCAACAACTGGTGATTTTCTTTTCTTTACTTAATAATAACGAGATTAAAGTTTGTGTGGACTTTTCGGTTTGGTTTCGGTTTTAGCCAAAAACCTACCCAAACCGAACTGTGCACACCTCTACATAAAGTCATTATCACAAAAAACATGTAATGGAAATATATCGTTCGCCAAAAAATTTAGTTACAAGGTACCCGCCGCCGCAATACGCGGTACTCTTCTATCACGCTAAATATAAACAAATGATTTGAAATATTCACCACAGTAATCAAGTTTAAAGATAAACAACTAACTCAGAAATGATTGAGCATATCTACAAACTCGTGCCTCTTTATAAACATACCCAGACAGACAAAAGTAGCCATTTGTTGGACTGCAATGTCTATCCTCCGAGCACACACATTCCCCTTCCAAAGCACACCCATCATAATCTTCCCATTTGGATCCTAATAACAACTCATCTGTCCATTCACTTGAGAATATATTTTGTGGATCCATTTTCGTTTTAGCAGCCATAAAACTATTAAAGTTTTTGTACTTCTTCTGCACCTTTGAAAATGCAATTTTCCTATTTTTAGCCCAATGTGGCCTTGCATTATACTTAAAAAGCGCCATTTGCTCAACTTCCTCCATCACATCTTGGTTTAGCCTTGGGGTTGTTGCTTCGTCAGCTCGATAGTAGTTAAAGTCGACCGCCACAGAATCCTTTGGCTGACCCAAATATGCAGTTGATGCCTTGATGAACCGGATTAAAAGTCCATTGTAGATGTCCACACCACAAAAGTTTTCTGGATTTAGGTCTCTTAACTTTTTTACATCACGAATAAAGTCCTTAAACGTATCAGCAGAGAAAATGGCAGTGCTTTCATAGAAGAACAATCCACCAATTCGTGGATCCCATGCACACGCATTTACAATGTCGCTAGATGATGAATATAAGCATGAACCTGAAGTTTGCATTTTTCCTTGGCGTCCGATAACAGGATATCCAGTGAAGATTAAGTTATTTTTTAACCCATTTGCTACTAGTTTCTTATATCCTATGAAAGTACTTGCCATTGCACACTTTCCCTTCATGTTTTTCGTCTTCTCCAACGATTTCTCTGTTTTAAAGATCAACAACAATTTTATTGAATCCTCAAAGCAAACATGTGATTACCCAGTTGTAGTTTGCGCGTATACTAAGAGAAGATGAGAAAATTTGTATATACCTGAAGCTCGTGTGGATTTAGAGACGGCAATGAGATTGGATTGAAAGCCTAGGAAGTCATTGGTGCCATCACCTTTTGTGTTTATTGAAACCCGATCATCATGCCTATACACGGCTGTATGTTTCGAGGGATACCATTGTATGTCTCCAAACTCGTGAGCCTTTGCATGACTCATGAATGCATCCTCCAAAGCAATATCATCCGTAAAGTTGAACGTTATGCTTCTCTTAAAACGTTTCTCCAACTTTAGCTTTACCTACAATTTTTTATAAACCACAAAGCTAAAACTTTTTAAAATATTTGTTAGAAAACATTGATTGCTAGAGGCGCAGTCTCGCGCGTAGATATATATGATCAGCACTTTCAGGTTCATAGCAGTCAAAGATATTCAAGAAAGAAAAAGAAATTTGTTTATGTACCTCTTCAACCTCACAATATTTGACATGGTACCTGCTACTGTGGTGAATTTTTTTGAATCTTCAATCTCCCACAGTATAACTGATTTTTTTTTTTTTTTTTTTTTGAACGGTACATATACTAGAAATCAACAAAAATACACAAACTAGAAATAACTCGGATATATATGGTATACTTAAAAATTAAAATAGGGACAAATTAACATTTATTAATTATTCATGTGTTTTTTATTTATTAAATACTTAATCTACCAGACTCTTGCTGTCTGAAGTTGCTTTCAAAGTTAACATCAAGGCTTGTACAATGGGCTGTTCAAGCAAAGTTATATGTTGTAGTTATATGATGCATGTAGTATGTTTTAGCAAATTGATCAAGGATCTATTTAGACGTTCTAAATTTCTCAACTATATTTTGGGCCATAAATTGTTGCAAAATAAAAACATACCTTGGATATAATACCCAAGGTACCTAATGAAACTTTGGCTGCATTAAAGAGTTGATCATTTGTTGCATCCAAATGAAGAACCTTAGCAAACCCTTCACTTTGTTTAGCAGGAACCACCATATCAATCTTAACAACATGATCATGAACTGATCCTCCATTACCCCACCAAGAACTCCCATGAGCACCAGTACTTATCAACCCACCCACACTAACACCTTCCCAATAAGGTGCAGCCACAAGACTCAAACCCGCATCTTCCACTTTATTGATAAGAGCTCGAAGACTGACTCCGGCATCAGCAGTAACTGTGAGCTCATCAACATTAATATCAATGTTGGAGTTGTAGTTCTCAGTACTAACAATAATTGACGAGTCCCCATTGGCTGGACAAGCGAATTTGGGTATGGTGTGTGAGAATTTGGAGACTACTTTGAGTTTAAGTATGTTAATTGTTGCATCGGCTACAATTGTGAGGAGTTGGTTTTGTGTTGTCGGGTAGATAACTTTTGAGACAATGCAATCTTTTCTGTCGCCCCATACACCATAGGAGTTTTGGAGGGTGCAACCGGTAGTTCCGGTTGTGCACTTGATTGGGGATGATGGTGGGATGGCGTAGGTATTGGCTAAAGCCGAACTTATGATTAGCAAAACGATTGTACGGTAAGCCATCATGTATTAGTTTCAAAAGGGAAGGTACTTAATCATGAGTTTTCTTGTAAAATGCTTAGCTTCTACTCTATCTAATTGATGTTGTAAAAGAAAAGAGAATTGACATACTCCGTAATATGGACGTTTTATACTCGCTATTACTCCATCTTTTTAAGTGTCCACCCATTTAAAGGAAATATAATAACTATGATGTTTCACTTGCTCGTTATTTATCACACTAGTTCAACCACTCAACTAGAAAGAAATCTGCACTTCTTTAATTAGTTCTTTTTGAACGAAAGAATTCTGTACTTCATCGTAAAATTCTTGAAGGTTAATTAAGCTTTGATGAAGAGCTAATTAATGCATATTTTAAAGAACCCGTACCCTCTTTTGGTGATAGAAGAAATGAATTAAAATAAGCATGTAGTTTGTTTGGTACTTGTTAATCACCTAAGAGAAATGATAGAGCCACAAACAAATTCCCACAAAAATAATCAACAAACTGATGTGTCGGTGTGTCATTGGTAAGTTTCTCTCCCCTCTCTCTCATTGAACCAATCACTCAACGCCGCATCAGTTTGTGAATTCTTTTTGTAAGAATTTGTTTGTGGCCCTATCATTTCTCATCACGTAATATGATCCTTTGATAGAGGCAACACTGTGTCACATGCCTTATATATGTTATATCTGCCATAGCATAACACTACAAGAATCTGATGGAATACCCACGAAAATTACCCACACTCATCCTTTGGTGGGAATTTACCCACCTAATACCCACCCGTTACCCACAATCAGTGACTTTCAAACTCGATATTATTTTCCCTCAAATTTCCCACTAATTTACCCACACAAATAGCCACATAAATATATTTGTGGGTAATTTAGTGGGAAAATAATTGGCGCCAAAACATTCCCCACATATTTCCCACATCGTGAGTTCTTGTTGCTATATTTGTGGGTAATTTAGTGGGTAAATGTTATTTACCCACGAAATAGAAATATCCGTTTTATCGTTGGGTGAGTTAACGTGGGTATTTTGTGGGTGAATATATACCCATGACTTTACCCATCTTATTGTTTGTGTGGGTATTTTTCAATGAGCAATTGCCTACGGACAAGTTGTAGATTGGGGTGCTAGTCGGGTCGGGTTGGTCGGGTTCGGCTTCAATCGGGTCGGGTCAACTCGAGTTGAGGGTAAAAAACATACTCGAACCCGACCCTCTTTAGTGGTCGGGTTTGGGTCAACTCGGGTCGGGTTCATCCGATTCCAGTTCGGGTTTAGGCCATTTAAGAATCATATATTTTTAAGGTGTTTACTGTTTAAGCATGAAAGTTAAAATGATAAAACAATAAAAAGATACAAATTTGCAGCATCATATTTGTTGCAAACTAGCCAAATTATAAAAATGTTCAACTTGCAAAATGAAATAAACACGTTCATTTAGTTATTTAGTTAATTAGCATACATTATATATGTATGGAATATGATATACTAATAAAGGACAAGTGAACATAGATACATTAGGCAAAGTTAGTTAATTAGCATACAGTAGGCACATTTGCAGACTTGACTTGCAGACAACAAATATATGATACAAGTGTGAGTTCATTAGGCAAATACAAGTTAAATATCAAAGTACCCATGGAACTCAATACCAAACACAGTACAAGTAGCCAGGTTGGTTCTAAATTAAACCAATACAAGTAGGCAAGTTGGTNTAACACTACAAGAATCTGATGGAATACCCACGAAAATTACCCACACTCATCCTTTGGTGGGAATTTACCCACCTAATACCCACCCGTTACCCACAATCAGTGACTTTCAAACTCGATATTATTTTCCCTCAAATTTCCCACTAATTTACCCACACAAATAGCCACATAAATATATTTGTGGGTAATTTAGTGGGAAAATAATTGGCGCCAAAACATTCCCCACATATTTCCCACATCGTGAGTTCTTGTTGCTATATTTGTGGGTAATTTAGTGGGTAAATGTTATTTACCCACGAAATAGAAATATCCGTTTTATCGTTGGGTGAGTTAACGTGGGTATTTTGTGGGTGAATATATACCCATGACTTTACCCATCTTATTGTTTGTGTGGGTATTTTTCAATGAGCAATTGCCTACGGACAAGTTGTAGATTGGGGTGCTAGTCGGGTCGGGTTGGTCGGGTTCGGCTTCAATCGGGTCGGGTCAACTCGAGTTGAGGGTAAAAAACATACTCGAACCCGACCCTCTTTAGTGGTCGGGTTTGGGTCAACTCGGGTCGGGTTCATCCGATTCCAGTTCGGGTTTAGGCCATTTAAGAATCATATATTTTTAAGGTGTTTACTGTTTAAGCATGAAAGTTAAAATGATAAAACAATAAAAAGATACAAATTTGCAGCATCATATTTGTTGCAAACTAGCCAAATTATAAAAATGTTCAACTTGCAAAATGAAATAAACACGTTCATTTAGTTATTTAGTTAATTAGCATACATTATATATGTATGGAATATGATATACTAATAAAGGACAAGTGAACATAGATACATTAGGCAAAGTTAGTTAATTAGCATACAGTAGGCACATTTGCAGACTTGACTTGCAGACAACAAATATATGATACAAGTGTGAGTTCATTAGGCAAATACAAGTTAAATATCAAAGTACCCATGGAACTCAATACCAAACACAGTACAAGTAGCCAGGTTGGTTCTAAATTAAACCAATACAAGTAGGCAAGTTGGTGCTAAATCAAACCAATAAGGATGCTAATTTCTAGAGGTGGCAAATGGGTCAGGTCAGGTCAGTTTGGGTCATGGGTCAAACGGGTTACGGGTCGAACAGGTCATAGGTCAATTGGGTCATTGTTTAATAATGGGTCAAATGGGTCATGGTTCAAATGGGTTGGGTCGGGTCGACCCGCTACATTTCTTTTCTTAACTTGCCATTTTTTCCTTTTTATTAAAAGAATAAAGTAACATAATATACACAATATTTATAAACAATTATTAATACTAGTATCATTTATCATTAGTGTTGTCATAGAATAAAAGGATAAAAATAAAGAAAGAACGTATGTATGAAATATTTTATATTGGATTATTCGTATACTTCATGTAGTCCACCAACAGGGAGTTATAGTTTTTCTCATTTTGAAATAACTATTTATACACAATGAAAAGAAACAGAAATTTAACTAATCATAAATAACAATTTATAAATCTTACCATTCACTCTCTATAGTTACTACCCTCTGTCAACAATGGCGGCAACCCCTCCCTATTCTCAGCAAGAAAAAAAGTATTAAATCAAAATTATGACCCATACAACCCATACGTAAACTCCCTCAAGTCTACATAAGGAACCAATCGACCTGTTTCTTTGCCAAGGGGTGACCCAACTTGACCCATAAACTATGAAACTGGAACCCATATCAACCTTTTTTTTTGTCGGAATGGGTTGTGATTGCCACCTCTACTAATTTCTAAAGTATAAACACAGTACCAGTAGCTATTCAAATAAAACATTAATAGACATCAACATACAAAAAAAAAAAAAAAAAAAAAAAAAAAAAAAAAAAAAAAAAAAAAAAAAAAAAAAAAAAAAAAAACAAACTCAGTAGGCGTTCACATGACCAAGTACCAGTAGCTATGAACTTACAACATGAAAATCATATCATTAGAAACTCATCGATGAACTTAGAACATGAAAAATCACAGCCATGAACTTAAAACGTTTTTGCATTTAGCGTTATAAAGTATGAGTAGCCATTCACACTTGACAAAGTTAGTACCAAATGCCCCTGCTGCAGCAACCAAACGCCCCTTGCTGTAGCAGTAAGTCAGGAACCAAACACCTACATTGAGAGTAAGCATATTCCATGAACTTTAACATGAATTATCAAACAATTAAGGATGCTAAAGTACCAGTAGGCGTGTAACAAAAAGGCTAAAGTAGTACCAAACTATTAAACCAAAAGACATAATATTCAAATCAAATTAAATAACGATCCAAAATAACACCATTCTCTGATATTTTATCAGCAAAAACATAGTCTAAAATAAAAGACAACATTAACAAAAAGAAGTTGAAAAGTCCATCGAACTTAAGATGTGATGTACCACCGGGTCGTTACCTTAACGATCCAAAGGAAATGTACTCTAGGATTTTAAGTTGATGAACTCCCGTAACCTTTGTTCCTTAACCCTTTCTTAGTGTGTGTGTTCAAAAAGCTCAGCAGAAGTTCGAGAGATGTGAAGTTCTTTACCCTACAAATCCGTAAGTATGTCATTTAAAAAGTATAGAAAATAAATTATTTGACTTGAACATAAAAAATCTCAAGAAAATGTAAACACGGAAAATGTAAAAATCAGGCATCTCACGAGTCTCCTCATAAGTTGTGAAATAGCAATTGAGCCTCCATAATGCTTCCACAATTTTGACTTTGTGTTCCATACTCTATCAATCATGTCTTTCCAGTAGCTTGATTCGATCCATTCTGGGTTATAAGGTTTAAGAACTGAAAAATCAGAACCGTTAAACTCGACTCTAGCTAGCTGCGCCATTTAATTGACTCGTCTTTTGCCATTGACATGAGACCTGGATAAAGCTTCCTCATACTATTCTCCCACACCTCACGGACCAACACGTCAGCCACAACTTCCCATTGGAAAAAAGCCTATGCATACAACATCTATGAAGTTATATGTATCATTTTTAACCAAGTTTGATTTATTTACTAAGAACCAAATGTGGGTACACACCTTAAAAAGTGCCCATAGTTCATCGCGTAAACCTGTTAACCTCATTCCAAGTGGTCCAAGAACCATTAAACTTGTTCTTGAAGATATAAATTATCATACGAATAACTGTTGCAGTAAACCTACAAATGAGAAACAACATAATGAACCCAAATAACTTAAGAAGCATATAAATGTATGTTGTATAGATATGCATACATTCCACCATCCAAAGTGATCATTGTCCTCTTTGATGGATCATGTGGAACTTGGTTGATGACGTTTGAACGTCTTCTACCTTGAGATGATTCTGCATTTGGCTCATCGAAACGTCTACCTACACTTCTACCTCTAACTCGACGTCCAATGGTTATACGTGCCATAATATAGCTGTAACAAATGAAAATGTCAAAGTAACTAAAATAGATACTTTATCTGATATCCGAAAACAAAAAGAAAACATATATATCCTCCATTTAGTTGTAATTGCATTACCATAAAAATGATCGATTTACTACAAAAGCATTCTCCTAAATCACATTCTCCTAAATTACACCAAATCACAGTTTATGATTTAAAATGCTATTATAATTAGATTTGTTCTTCCAGTTGGGGTAAGATGTACATATTTTGAGTAATTGAAAATTATCCCCAAATTTTAGAGCTAACAAACATCAATGTAATTTCACATATATAGACATGCAATAAAAAGAAGCAATAGAGAAAAAAACGGAAACTTGGAGACCAATTTGTACCTCAGTTAGGGTTGCAAGATTGATGATTTCTCTCAATTTCACTTTGGTGAGTGAATAAAAATGACAGTTGAGGTTTTATCAAACCCACTTGGTAACTGTTGCCTCCAATTCTTAATTTGGCGGGTTTTTTGTTTGACTGAATCAATGAAACAACAACCTCCTGCATCACTCTTTCGTGGGTTGTTCAGTAGTTGTGTTGCTTTGGTTTCCTTTTAACCTATGTGTTATCCCCTTTTATATAAAAGTTACATTTTATTTATTTACTAAGGTAAAGAGATATAATATTTAAATATAAATTTAAAAAGTAAAGTATTATATGATAAACATAATAAAGCGTTAAAACTTGACCCACTTGTGGTCTTTACCTTCAAAGGGCAAAGTGCAATGTGTAGACCCCCTTCTACCATCTCCACTCCTATCAATCAGCTTCTTCAAGGTGCTTGAGTTATTATTTGTCAAATTATCTTAATTTTTTTAGGAAACTACTTACCCGTTGTTATTATTATTTAGAATACTTTTAGTATATATGGCTTCCTTTTATATATGATAAATGTTCCAGCATTGTAGGTTCTTAGGAAAACTAAAAAAGAAAATGACGAATAAAGCTAAGGTTGAAAGTTCAATTTCCAATGCCTACTTAATTGAGGAAACATCAATGTTTTGTTCACATTACTTTGAACCCCATGTGAAGACAAAGATGAATAGAGTGCCTCGAAATGATGATGGAGGTGATGAGGAGCTTTATGAAGGAAGTATATCTGTATTCAAGTGTTCTGGTCGATTATCTGGGCAATCAAAAAAAAGACGTTTAGGTGATCAAGAGTATGATGCTGCTAGAACTTATGTGTTACTAAATTGTGCTCAGATTGAACAGTATGTCAAGTAAGTATCAAACATACATCTTTTTTATTATTATTGTTATTTTTTTTTAACGTAATGTTGAGCGAGTCATTGTTATTAATTTAAAATTTATACTCAAGGATATTTGTCGAAGAGATAAAGGCAATTGAGCCAAATTTAACTGATGTGCAAGTTGACACTAGGCTGGAGCGTGAATTTGTAAATTGGTTTAATGACTACGTAAGTGTTTTACCCTTTCAACTCATATGGATATCACTTATAATTATATGAAAATCGTATTAACTTCAATTTCACTATTAATTATAGGCACGCGATTCAGGTAATGTTGATAGTCAAATTATCAAAGATGTTGCTTCAGGGCCTTTGAGAAGTGTGGTCACTTATCCGGTATATTTTGTTAATGGGTACAAATTCCACACTAGTGAACATGGTTCGGGTAGATTAACATACAATAGTGGAATTTGCCTAAAGGGTTCTAATTATAGTGATGAGTCAACTGATTATTACGGCATTTTAGTGGAGATTGTGCAATTAGAGTACCCAGCTCTCCCGATTAAAAGAGTTATATTGTTTAAATGTGATTGGTTTGATCCAACGCCAAATGTTGGGATGAAGGTTCATAAAGGGTACAATCTAGTTGATGTTAACCATAAAAGAAGATTTAACAAATATGAACCTTTTATTTTGGCTAGTCAGTCATCACAAGTCTATTATATATCATATCCAAGCTTACGGAGGGATAAAGTTGATTGGTGGGCTGTGTCTAAAGCCAAACCTAAATCATTTATTGATCTTGCTGGCGTCAATTTGGCTTTCCAAGATGATGAAGTCAACACACATTCACTTGATGATGTTGATACAGATGATAGTGATGATGCTTCTTTAGGAGATGATAGTGATGATGCTTCTTTAGGAGATGACACCGATTGAATTATGTTTTATAGCATTTAGTTAATTGTTTTGTTTATACATATTTCTTTGTATCTTTTAGAATCTACGCGATTGGATTTTGAGAAAAATAAGCATGACTACTCTTGTGATTTATTTTATGTAAGTGTTATTTCATTATTTGAATAAACTATATATAACTTAAGTGGAGCTCTGCTTAAGTCGACCTTTTCACAAGCTAAGTTCAATTATCTCACAAATAGCTTCTTTCATTTACAACTTTACTTGTATTGAATATCATTATGCCTATGCTTATACGAAAATTGAAGTTAAGCTATTCAAGACATAACGAATAGTTGGTAAGAGTATTAAAACCTAATGAGAAAACCCATTTACAAAAGAAGAAATTCGATATACAACTCATGTTTGTTCCTAAACCCAACCATATTTGTTCCTTGTAGGGTCAGTTGTGGGTGCAAAAGTGATCGGAAAAATTAAAGATAGTAGATTTATTTAATAACAGACATTGATAATAAAATAATACAGTAATAATAATAACGGGTACCTGTATGAAGCTCAAGCTCGGGTAAGTTAAATCAATCAAGCATTAAGTTAATCTTGAGCTCGAAAACTAACTAAGCTTTGAGTTAAACTTCAAGCTTGGGTTGAGCTCGTTTAACTAGAGCTCAAGTGGAGCTTAAGTCGACCTTTTCACAAGCTGAGTTCAATTATCTCACAAATAGCTTCCTTCATTTAAAACTTTACTTGCATCGAATATTATTATGCCTCTGCTTATACGAAATTTAAGTTAACCTATTCAAGACATAAGATTTTGGATTTGGTTATGCTGTAAAAAAAAGTATATTAATCAGTAAGTGTACTAAAACCTAACGAGATAGCCCATTTGCAAAAGAAGAGAATCGGTATGCAACTCATTGTTTGTTCCTAAACCTAACCAAACGAATAAGGTTCCTTGTAGGGTCGATTGTGGGTGCAAAAGTGATAGGAAATTTTAAAGATAACAAATCTTAGGGCTAGAGAATTAATTAATTAGCTTTGAGTTAAAAGTCAAGCTCGGGTTGAGCTCAGTGGAGCTTAAGTCGACTTTTTCATAGGCTGAGTTCAATTATCTTACAAATAGTTTCTTTCACTTACAACTTTACTTGTATCGATTATTATAATGTCTATACTTACACAAAACTTGAAGTTAAGCTATTTAAGACATAACGTTTTGGATTTGGTTATGTTGTAGAAAATGTGAAAAAAAAACTTGGTAAACGTATAGAAACCTAACGAGACAACCTTGTGTGAAAGAAGAAAGATATATACACAATTGTTGTTTGTATGTTAGTTAGTACCCTAATAACCTGATCGGCTCGAACCCGACAAATCCACTTAATTGGTCTGATTGCGAGTTAATTTATTTTCTTTGAACATCCTATAGACCCGATAATCTGATTAGCATGACTAATAATTCTAATTCATAATAACAAAATACTAATGAAGAGGTAAATAACAATAATAGTAATAATAATTAGGGGTGTTACTAGGGTTGACCCTGTCGGCTTCGGTGCAATTCAGGTCGGGTCAATTCGGGTTGAAGCTAATAAAACATACCTGAACCCAACCCTATTTATAAATCAGGTTAATCGGTTTGAGTCAATTTGGGTCGGGTCAAATCGAGCCGGGTCAACCCGAATAAAAGTAAAATGATTAAAAATTTGCTTACTTAAATATATTTACAATGGAAAAGTGTTAGTCGAGTCAGGTTGATCGGGTTCAGATCAATTCGGGTCAGTTCAGTTCGGGTAGAGGCTAAAAAGATATACCCGAACTCGACCCTATTTAGAACTGGGTTAGCTAGGTTGACCCGAATTAACCCGAATAAAATTATGGACCCGAGTAACCTGACCCGAATAGGCTTAATCGGGTTCGGGTCGGCCCCCCTAAACAATAATGATAATATATACTCCGTATTATTTACTTATCATAAAACTATATTTTACAATAAGAAAACTATATTTTACAATAAAATATGAATGAATATTATGAATAATAAAACTACAGGTTTAATCATTCATCAAAGTTTTAACATACACTACAACAACATACGGTTACCTGACTTTTTGGAAGATATTGGCGCCATTCTATCAAATTATTTGGCGCCCCTAGATATGTGGGGATCGTGGAGCGGGAATGACTCCTTCCACAAAAGGTATATGTTGCGGTTTATGAGATACAATACACTTTCAGGAAGCACTAGGTGAAGGTATGTTCATACACCATTCACTATTTTAGTTCATGATTTGTGCTAATTAGTCTAAACTAACCTTTTAATTTAATGTTAGGGTGCTTGATTCATTGAGTTTTATTGCATGATTAAAGTTAATCAGGTTTATTTTTACTTTACACTTTCATTAAAAAACCTAGGGTTCTTTGAATTAGCTTTGATAACTGCAATTGGATGGGTCAATGAACCGCATATTTGATTGTGTTTACCATCTATTTCAATTGTGAACCTACTGCTTGAACCCACTATTATAGATCCTAATATCAATTGGAATTGGGAAAATTATTGAAAAAGAGATCAGGTTGTAAACATATTCAAGAAATTTATGAATGCTATATTTTGTCTTATGCTACTCTTCGTTTAAGAAAGCTACTTGAAGTTAAAGGTTTGCTTTTTTCTATTTTTCTTTAAAGTCACATAATTTGTTTTGGTAAACTTGATCAAATGTTGCTTGTGTGTTAACATGTTAAGACTTCAGATTCAGTTCATTCATGCTAGTTTTGGTGATGGTCTGTTCTTGCCTAGCTGTGAAAATTGTGGTGAGTATCATTGTGTGTTTGTACTCCGAGATGTTATTGCAGTTAGTTTGTAATTTACTCCAAGTGAATTTTTTTGTTCAACAAAGTGAATATTTTGTTTAACCCTTGTATGTAATTTTTTGGTTCAACAAAGTGAATATTTGAGGCTTATATCTTTTAGAAATGAGACCACTGATTAGTTTGTTGGTTAATCCTTGTATGTAATTTTTTGGTTCAACAAAGTGAATGTTTGAGGCTTATATCTTTTAGAAATGAAAATATCAGATTCTTTTTACTCTTATTGAAACAAAAGGGTTAAATTTATGAAAAAATAACATCAATCAATAAGTTGTATGTTCAAAACAAAAGTGCTTTAAGGTTTTTGAAATGGCATAGAGCCAAAAGTTTATAAAAATTGGCATAGAAACATTTTTAACTCTAAAAAAGTATACTTGCAAATGACATTTTTTACTCTAAAAAAGTATACCTGCAAATGACATTTTTAACATTCCAGTTTTAATGGCTTTGAGAGCTGACAACCAAGAGTGGCTGCATATTTTCCTCCATAAAAAGAGTGACCGCATATATTCCAACTTTAAGTAGTACATATATAACAAGAGTGACTGCATGCATACAGCTTTAATGGATTTGGATCAGTAGGAAAATAAAACCATATCAGTAGGAGTTGCAGACTATGTAATAAAGTAACAAACCAAAGATACTACTTATACAACTTGCATTGATCCATATCAGTACCCCAAATACTAATATTAAGACAGTAGCCAAATAACAACTAATAAGTCATCCTATCTTTAGGCAACTAGGCAAGTACTTACAAAGTTTCAAAATTACAAAGATTCAAAGATANTTGAAACAAAAGGGTTAAATTTATGAAAAAATAACATCAATCAATAAGTTGTATGTTCAAAACAAAAGTGCTTTAAGGTTTTTGAAATGGCATAGAGCCAAAAGTTTATAAAAATTGGCATAGAAACATTTTTAACTCTAAAAAAGTATACTTGCAAATGACATTTTTTACTCTAAAAAAGTATACCTGCAAATGACATTTTTAACATTCCAGTTTTAATGGCTTTGAGAGCTGACAACCAAGAGTGGCTGCATATTTTCCTCCATAAAAAGAGTGACCGCATATATTCCAACTTTAAGTAGTACATATATAACAAGAGTGACTGCATGCATACAGCTTTAATGGATTTGGATCAGTAGGAAAATAAAACCATATCAGTAGGAGTTGCAGACTATGTAATAAAGTAACAAACCAAAGATACTACTTATACAACTTGCATTGATCCATATCAGTACCCCAAATACTAATATTAAGACAGTAGCCAAATAACAACTAATAAGTCATCCTATCTTTAGGCAACTAGGCAAGTACTTACAAAGTTTCAAAATTACAAAGATTCAAAGATACTACTTGATGTCAAAGGCTTGGAGCAGGAGAGAGTGGGCCACATGCCAGTGAAGGACAAGCAAATGATATCCCTAATAATTCAACTATCAATGACGGTACCAATCAAACGACGCCTGAAAACATCATTGAGAACTTAGATAATCCGTCAAATGGAAGAAAACAAGTGCAAGTTGTGAATGGATTGTAAGTACTGTAAATTTATAATTTGAGCATCACAATTTTATTTATTTATTTATTTATTTTTGCCTCTATTACTTCATTCTATTTTTCATCACTGTAACAGATTTGACAAATCAAGTGCGTGTTCGCGAGAAATTACAAAGATATTTAAAGAAAAAACTGATGATACCGGGTACACTTGGACAAAGGTGTCTCAACCTACAAAAGACTTTTATTTTGGAGAATTTAAGGTATTGGTTAGATTTTAATTGTTTTTAAGATTTATATTTCTTTTGTAAATACTAATTATTTGAATTTATAACTGTAAACATTTTTTATGGGATCGGGAAGCCGAGACAAGCGTGAGGGTAGCATGGGATGCAAAAGCTTCTGTACGCTATACTGATTTCTTCAGAGACATAAGAGCTAAAATGGCGAAACCTGTATTCATGAGTGACAACGCATGGACAAATTTCACATCTTATTGGGGAACATCAAAGTATAAGGAGATCCAAGAAAAAAATACACAAAATCGTCTAAAAGGAGAAGGTTCCTCAACTCATACCGGAGGGTCAATCTCATTTCGCGAGCACGCAACAAATCTAGTAAGTATATTAATAAGTATTGAAGTCATCGGGAATTTGCTCCACATACGACAATAGCATATAATTGTATCGAGTTACTTGTATGTGTAGCTAGATATTACTTAAACTTTTCCATAGTTGTTCCAGTTTGATGCGTAGATTTGATGCGAAGATTGTTAATTCTATTAGGAATTTTGAAGGTCGTTAAAGAGTAGTAAAGCATAGTTTTACAGGCATATGCATGTGTGAAACACCTTCTCTAAGTTTATGTCAAGTTGTGATCAAGATCAGGTTAATGTTTTCACTGAGATGTCTGTCATTCCTTACTATGTTGTCTGCATATTAGTCTGTCATGTCGTGTCTGCAAGATCAGTGTTCTCTGTAATTAGTCTGTCAAGTTGTGTCTGCAAGATCAGGTATACAGAAGCTATATCGAAATGCTCCTGGTAGTATTCTTTTTGTTTTCCTGGTTTCATAGGACAATTTTGTTCTTTGGTGGGATTGGTACTTCATATGTCAGTAGTGGTCTTTTAGTTTGTTTGGTCATATGTTAAGTGTCACTTTGCAATCATTACTATCATAGCAATATGTGTCCAAATATTTATTAATGTCTTCTTTATGCATATGTGATGTAGGAATCTATATACAAGCGTCCACCTATGGGATTTGAGCTTTTTTTGCATACCCATACCAGCGGCAATGACAAGAAAACATTTATTAATAAGAAGTCAAAAAAAATCAATGTAAGTTATGATATCCTCATTATACAGTATTGTTCTTAGTTCTATCATTACTCATGATTAAATCTACACACTTATAGGATAGCGTGTTGCGTCTAAGGCAAGAAAGGGAGGAAAATCCAGCTTCTGCAGAAAGTGAGGTAGATGAAACAGCACTTTACATTGCAGCAGCGGGTGGTGCAAAGAGAAGAAACCTGTATGGTGCTGGGTCAAAGAGAGTTGATTATATTAAAGATACAGATTCTGGAAATAAAGCAACTGCAAGGTAGACGACGGGTGGGAGAAAAAGTCTATGAAAATGGAGAGACATATCAAGAAATTAAATAAAACTCTTGAGATTGTGTGCAATCGTTTCAATATAACACTTCCTGATTGTGATTCTGATAGTGAAAATTCTGGAGGAGATGCTCGTCAAGGTCCCAATACCAGTCACTCCCGAGCAGGTGAAAGAGAGGAAGATGACCATGATAGCCGCATGATCGTAAGTTGATAAGTCATATTTATCTTTATGTTAATTGTTTTGAGACATCTTTATGATGATGGTTTGTTCTTTTGAGTTTATTTTATTTGTTTTGAGACATCATTAGAATGATGGTTTTTTCTAATTAGGAGACTTAATATTTATGTAAGAATGATCTATTTATTATCGTGTGCTTTATATTTCAAGAATATGTGTTTAATGTGTGGTTTTTATATTAGATGCTACATATTTTTCACATCTAAATATTAAAATAAAATCATAAAATTTACCCATATATTTACCCATGCATTATTCATAATATCACGTACATATTTAGCCACAATTTACTCACAAAACAATAGTGGGTAAGTTAGCTACGAATATACCCACGAAATATTCATGGCAAAGATGTCATGTTTGCCCATGACATTTACACACGG
Source organism: Artemisia annua (assembly GCA_014162995.1). NCBI lineage: Eukaryota > Viridiplantae > Streptophyta > Magnoliopsida > Asterales > Asteraceae > Artemisia > Artemisia annua. The sequence goes on along the minus strand of LBNU01021575.1, from coordinate 14,059 downwards.
CCATATATAGGTAATCTTTCCCACGGATTATCATGGGCAAAATTTTCACGCATTTTACACACGACTACATACGTGGCTAATTTTATTCAAGGATTATTATGGGGGGAGTTGACTTTTACACACGAATAGTTTTGTGGGCAATGTTACCCACACAATACCCACGAGTATATCTATGGGTGTTTCGTGGTGAGACAGAAAATCCCACAAACAATTTACCCATGAATGCCAAACAATCACCCACCAAGAATGACGTGGGTAAACTTACCCACAGTATGAAAATGTCGTGGGCATAAAATTAGCATCGGAGGTTTTACCCATCTATAGAGAGTTGCGGGTAATCTGTGGGTACTACCCAGTTACCCACGAAAACATGGCTTTTACCCACCAATTCTGTCCGTGGCTATTTACCGTCTAATATGTTTTGCAGTTTTGGTTTACGAAAAAACAAACATATTCGAAAACAACAAAGCGTAATAATAGTTGTTTATTACTATGATTAGCAATGCTTGCAAGTATTGTATTTTTAACTTACTATAATAAAATTCAATTGGTTTGATTTGACTAATTACTGAATAATGTAACCATGGATCATACCATTTTTATCAGTTTCTAAATTTTAGCACAAAACCAGTCTTTGAATTAGGTTGCCAAACAAAACTGAAAAATAAAACAAACAAATTCTGGCCGGTGTAATTTAGTTAGGCCTCATAATTCGCAAATAAACTTTAGGACAAATAAGAGGATTTCTTAAACAATATTAAGATACATTAGCTTGACACAACAAATTAACCTTAAGACGAACTTATATATAAGAACTTATAAACTTAACTTTTAGATAAAGCAAGATTGGCAATTTCATATCCTCCAAATGATCATCAACATTTAATTAATCCAAGTAAGATATAATGAAGGAGCTCACCTTGTAAAGAATATGGACATTCCAAACTCAGGCTAGATCATGAAGACTAGAGCTAAAACAAAATGGGAGATGCAATAGCAATATTGTAGTTATCATATATATAAATAGACACATTTTACAAGCTCAATTAAACAAGGTAATTTAGTATGCTATCACAGCAACTATCATGTAGCAAAAGAATTAAGAAACAAGATTAAATCAGTTACCTCAGGCTCGTTTAGATTCCCTAAGTTCTTGCAGATGATTGAAGAGTAGGAGTGACTAGTACATATACGTTAAGAGACATAAATACTGAAAAAGGCGTACATGTACGTACGTACGTGTAATATGCATGATGTATTGGGCCATATGATAGTAGATAAGTCGTTGAAGAAGATGAGGCGTTATTTGGGGAGTTTGCGAGTGTGTTTTTTCATATGTTCACCGCCACCACAACAAGACAAACACATATATAATGATCATAATAGTTCATACATAACGTGATTGGGTTGCTGAGCATAAGTTTGATAACGACTGACGTATATTTTTATATTTATATTTGTATCTGTTTTGTTTAACAACAAATACAATATATTGTTTTGATAATAAGACTTGCCACAAAAGTGTAGAACGTAACAAGCTTCATTATGGTATATAAGGGCCGTCTTATGGTTTTCGATGATAGTGTACGATCACAACAAGAGGCTGTATCACACATGTAAATATAAGACAGTAGTTGGCTCAAGTCCGGTTTGTGCGCTAAATCTATTTAAGGTTGTGTTTAGACTATCTTTGTAATCTATAAATAGTGGTGAATAATAACGTATCACCGCCACTTTTATACCACTCCGTCACACCTACATATCTCAAACCCTAACTTTTTCTAACCCTCTAAAATCATAATTTTAATTTTTTGTGATCGAGGGATTAAAAGGTTGCCACATCCGTGTATTATCTCCAATTCATTGAAGGTTGGAATGTATTATAACATTTATCAATGATAGCTACGTATGTGTTTTTATCAATTCAGTGAGGAATATATATTAATATCTTGGATATTGGTAATTTGCAGTCTTTCGTCAGTTTCATTCGGTGGCAATTAGTGCTGTCATTCGAGTTGACCCGGTCGGGTTCGGGTCAACTCGGGTTGGGTCAATTCGGGTCAAACCTTCAAAAAACATACCCGAACTCGACCATGTTTAGAACTCGGGTCAACTCGGGTCGGGTCAATTCGGGTTCGGGTCAACCGGGTCGGGTCAACTCGGGTTTGGGTCAACCCAAGTATTTTTACATTGTAAAGTATAGGGATGGCACCCGTGGTAATGAGCACGGGTACCTCTAACCCGTCACCCACCCACATAGTTTTTTCTCACCCGTCACCCACCCATCACCCGCCAATGGGTACAGTTTTATACCCATGCCCATGCCCGCAGGTATTTGCTGCCCATGGGTTAGCATTATGCAACAAAATTACAAAACCATGATATGAAAACTAACTATGAAACTGCGTAATAATACACCAATCAATTTGGCAGATACCAAGTTCATAAAATACTTAAACACATGTCTGAAAGTAGCAATCAAAGATTAGTACACCAAATGACATTAATATTTGTTCATTAAAGAGATAAAGTAAAATAAGTTAAAAACATGTATACAACTTTAATTATTTGATCTTTCATGTTCTTTTTTTAGTCTTAAAACTCAAACAAACTTTTAGAATAATGTGTTTTCTTGAAACTTGGTAACTATTAAATGTACACATGCAACATCATAAATATTTTTAATGGTATAATTAATTTTAACATGGGTTTATGGGTACACCCACAGGTATTTTGACGGGTATACTTGTGGGTATTTTAAATAGGTATCATGGGTTTACCCGTGCTGGGTATGCCTCACCCGTCACCCACCCGCCACCCTATAGATTTTCACCCATAACCCCCCCCCCCCGGGTAAAAATTGAAGCGTTTACCCACCCATTTATGGCGGGTACCCGCGGGTTTCGGGTTTTTTCTCGCCCATTGCCATCCCTAGTAAAGTATTTGTTTAGTCGGGTCAACTCGGGTTCGGGTCGGGTCAAGGCTAAAAAAAGCATACCCGAACTCGACCTTGTTTAGAACTCGGGTTGACCCGAATATGATTTTTGACCCGAGTTGACCCGACTCGAGTTGACCCGAACCCGTTCGGGTCGGGTCGGGTTTTTTGATACCCCTAGTGGCAATTAATTCATGTTGGTCCACATTGTTCTGTTTCATCTTTTACGTTTGGTAGGTGAAAAAGAAAAAAAAATGGTAGAGAATGTTATGAATAATTATATGTGGATGTCCATATAGCTCATAATAGGCCCACGGCCCATGTTAGCTATTAGGGTTTTACCCTAATGTTTGTCTATATATACTCTTTATAAATCTCCTAGTTAATGATCAATTGAATAATACTTTTCATTCCCTCAATTCTTGTTCACAACACGTTATCAGCACGCTCTACAAGTATTTTTCAGATTCTATGGATGTCTCCGATACAAAAGGTACGTAAATTGGCGATTGACAAAGAGGAACAAATTAAAACTTGCAATTAGAGTCACATTAGGTACATAAATTATACTCTATTTATGTATTAAAATAATACATATGTTATTTGTTCATATTATTGCTCTTATTTTATAACGCATCTCTTTAATAGAAGTGCTTTAACAAAAGATGATAAAATAAACATAAAGAGTCTTACAGTACGGCCATCGACGTGAGTTCTTTTACGATTTTAAAACAAGAACACTAATGATGATAAAATTGGGAAATTATAATACATGTAAATTATATGACGATTGGTGCATGATAAGTTTAATAATTATGGTCTAAATATTTAGATTCAAGTTTGACATATTTTCTTTGGACCGATATTCTTTTGATGTCTGTAATTACAATTGAATTACCTTGTATTATAATCACTATAGAAAACTTAACTCGAAGTTGTCAGTTGTCAAAGATGAATTAAAACATTAGAGTTCTTTACGTACTATGGTGCATAAAATTATACTAGCTAAAAAGTCTAATGATCAGACATTTACTTGTTTTAGATATTACTTACCCATAATAATAATAATAATAATAATAATAATAATAATAATAATAA
>LBNU01021573.1:186054-197419 GCA_014162995.1 Artemisia annua | reverse complement strand
TTGCTTCATTGAGCTTTCGATAATCGATGCACACTCTCCAACCGGTTACGAGACGTGTGGGAATAAGCTCATCATCATCATTCGTAACGACAGTCATACCACCCTTCTTTGGCACACAATGGACTGGGCTAACCCATGAGCTATCGGAAATTGGATAAATCATCCCAACATCGAGAAGTTTGATTACTTCATTCTTGATCACATCATGAATTTTTGGGTTAACTCGTCTTTGTTGTTGGATGGACGGCTTAGCATCGTTTTCAAGTAAAATCTTGTGAGTGCAAAAACGAGGGTCTATGCCCTTGATGTCGGAAATACGCCAAGCGATGGCATTTTTGTGCTTTTTGAGCATGTCGACTAGACGGTTCTTCTCCTCATCTTGTAGGTGTTTGGAAATTATGACGGGAAGTTTGTCGGTTCCTTCTAAAAAAGCGTATTCAAGATAAGGAGGCAATTCTTTAAGCTCGAGTTTTGGAAGTTTTTCTTCAGATTGCTCGACCTTTTTGACTTCTTCAACAAAGAGTTTCTTCGGAGGGAGAGGTGAAAAAGGATCTTCATTCAAAAGTTGTTCAAGCAAAAGAATGTCTCCCTCCGGATCATAATAAGAATCATCATCATCGCCAACGAATGAAGATGTATCAACGGATAAAAATTCATCGACTTCTTCCAAGAGGAGGAAATCACCTCCTTCAAATGGAGTGAAGGAAGAGGAAGAGTCGGCAATTATGGGTCGAGAGGTAAGTGAAGAATCATCAGTAGAGGGTGAAGGGGTAGAATTATTTGAAGGGGTGGAGGAAGAAGAAGTGGGATTGCCACTTGAAAATCCGAGTATCTCTTGGGAATACTCTTCAGAAAGTTCATCAACTTCATCAAGGATATCGATTTTGCTTATGGTCATGGGCTCATCGGTGGAAGAATATCTTGCTGTTTGGTCCAAATTAAACGTAACGGCTTCATGACCATCTCGCAAGGTAATCTCTTCATCGTACACATCAATCAAAGCACGGCCCGTCTTTAGGAAACCTCGTCCGAGAATGAGAGGAACCCTTGGATCGGGATCAAAATCGACGACAACAAAATCAGCCGGAAAGTGAAATTTTCCCACATTGACGATGACATCTTCGGCTATGCCTTTAGGACGAGAGGTAGAACGGTCGGCAAGCTCGAGTGTCATGCGTGTCGGAGTCAAAGGGGGTAACGACAACTTCTGCCAGACGGAAAACGGCATAAGGCTAATGCTAGCACCTAAATCGGCTAAGGCGAAACATTGAACCATTCCGGGAAAATTGCATGGAATTAAGAACTTGCCGGGGTCTTCAAGCTTTTCGGGAAGCTTTTTAAGGAGCACTGCCGAGCAATTCGCATTCAAAGGTGTAGTCGACATTTCATACAATTTATCCTTATTATTCAACAAGTTTTTAAGCATTGATGAAAACTTTGGCATTAACACAACAGCATCAGCAAGACTCAAATCAAAGCGAATGTCTTGAAACATCTTAAAGAACTTTTCCTTCATTATGTCATTTTTATCTTGACGTTTTTGCTCATTAAGACGAAAAGGATATGGAAGACTTGTTTTAACTGGTTCATCTTGTTCAAAAACAATTTTCTCTTTTCCTTTTGAAACATTTGCATTTTCATTTGACGGTTGAACCACCGGAGGTTGGATATTTTCGGTCCTTCCTTGGTGAATAGGAATTCTCGTATCCGTTGTCACCTCGGTTGCACGGTCCACTACCTTTGAAGGAGGAGTATAAGAGGTAGTTGGAACCGTTGGTTCTTTGTAAGAAACGCCACTGCGTGTTGTGATCGCCTTGACATCGCCCCTCGGGTTAGCGATCGTGTTGCTAGGTAAAGAAGTGGTACCCGAACCCGAGGGTCGATCATTTAAACGCTTGTTTAATTCAGCCATTTGATTAATCAATACATGATTCATTTCCTCTTGTTTTTTAATTTGTGCCTGCTGACTTTGCAAAATGGTTTGGTTGTTTTGATTTTGACGAAGTAATTCTGCTAACAACTCATCCGTGTTCGATTGATTTTGCACAACACCTTGATTCTGGTTAAAAGTTTGCCCACGGGCATTGTTATTGAAACCTTGACCTTGATTTTGAAAATTCTGATTCCCATGATTATTGTTTCCATAATTAGCTCCTTGATTTCCAAAATTACCATGATTACTTTGAAAATTCTTGTTTTGATTAAATCCTTGATTTTGATTTTGAAAACCTTGATATGCACGATTCTGATTTTGATTGACTTGATTACCATGACTTTGCACATTTTGGTTTGGTGGCGGATTATTAAAACCTGGTGGTGGTCCAAGAAAGTTGGTGGAACGGTAGCTGAGGAGATTGCGGTCTCCTTGGGGTTGGTATCGGTTACCACCCATGTTAGCAGCGTACACATGCTCGTTATGGACGTTACAAGTTGTTGGACATTCGTAATATGAATGGGGACCACCACAAGTTTCGCAACTTGGGTTAACTGCATTGACGATATGAGATGGTTGTTCCTTGTGTTGAATTAAAATTCCCATTTGTTTTGTAAGAGCAGCAATAGCTTCAGCATTTTGTTTGGTTATTGACACAAATTCATCGTTATCCTTGTTACTAGCACTTGACACTTGTGTTTTGTTTCGTGAAGTTCGCACTCTTGCTTTGTTTTCAATGATCGTGAATGCATCTTGAGTGTTTCGAGATAACAAATTACCACCAGCAGCAGAATTGAGCGAATCTTGATCAACGGGATTCAAACCATTATAGAACGTATCGATTTGATGCAATTCAGAAAACCCGTGATTCTGACACTTTTCAAGTAACTCTTTGAATCGATCCCAAGCCTCGCTGAATGATTCATCGAAAGCTTGTTGGAAACGAAAGATTTGAGTACGAAGATTTGAGGTTTTTGAAGGTGGACAGAAATGGTTAAGGAACTTGCTAGCCAAATCATCCCAAGTATGAATCGAATTGGGGGGTTCTTTGTCTAGCCAAGTACGAGCAGCTCCTTTGAGAGAAAAGGGAAACAATTTCATTTTGACAACATTATAAGGAACTTGGTTGATCTTAATTGTTTCAGCAATGTCGGTTATGTTCCGAATGTGAACATGAGGATCTTCGTGATCAAAACCATGAAAGGATATACCCGAAATGAGATTGAGTAATCCATGATTGATTTCAAAATGATTTGCTTGAATATCGGGAATAACAATGGCTCTTCTCACACCTTGGAAAGGCGATTGGAGTTGCTCCTCCATTGGACGTAAATCATGAAGAGGTTGGTTACCACCCACCGGCGGGTGTTCACCATTGTCTTGTGCACCGTTGTTGTTGTTGTTATTCATCTCGGTGATGAAATCTTGAGGATCACGTAACTCGGGTACGTTCCTTTGCTTTCGTCTACGACGACTGCGGTTAGAAGGCACTGTAGAAGAAGAAGAAGAAGACTCGTTCAAGTTAGACTTGGAACGAGTGATCATACAAATCAAAACAAAACAAAGTGAAAAATAAAGTAGAAAGGAAAATCTTTTTGGTTTTTATAAGTTTATAAAAGAAAAGAGAAAATATTTTTGGCTTTTATAGGTTTTATAATTTTTAGTTGTTTTTATGTTTAAGAAAAGCGTTAACTTCTAAAAGAAGGTTCTTCAAAACACAAGTCTCGAACGACGAATGACTTAATCTTATCAACCGCTCCCCGGCAGCGGCGCCAAAAATTGATCGCGGCAAACTAAGCGGTGAAGCTTGTAAACCACGGGTCGTAGTCCCAACGAGGGTTGAAATTGATCTAGTCACTCGAGTCGTGAGTTATGTGAGATGAATGGGTTTAAAAGATGTGATTTGGTTTTAGTTATACTACGAAAGATTGTTTAAAACTTAAATGAAATGAAGAACGAGAAAAGGAAAAATAAGTTGAACGATAAAAGAAAACATAAGTTGAATAAAACGTAAAGAAAATTAAATAAGAAAGAAAGAAAGAAAATGTTTTTGAGATTTTAGATTTAATTGATAAAAGAAAAGTAAAGTAAATGTTTAAAAGATAATAAAACTATTGAAAAGAAAAATAAACTAAGTTAAAAATATTTAAAGAAAATTCGACAGAGTAACGGTAAGAAATTAATTAAAGAAAACTCCACTCGATAAACGATGGAGTGTAAATACGCCTAGCTCGGCTTTAGAAATAAACAAGACACAATACTAAAAAGACTAAGACTCGAAAACTAAAGTGAACAAAAATCAGACTCGAACTCAGAATGAAAAAGACTGGACACTAAACTACCATACTCGCAATAACTTGGAGTCCCATACTCGCAATAACTTGGAGTCCCATACTCGCAAGCACAAACATCCCCATACTCGCAGAACCTTGGTCCATACTCGCAAAATAGCTTGCCAAGTTGATACTCGCAAGAAATGATTGCTTACTCGCAATGAAACTCACACCAAAAAAAGTTGATACTCGCTAAATGGAACACCCATACTCGCAAGAACCAAAACTCATACTCGCAAGAAAATTAACCTTACTCGCAATGAAACACAATACTCGCTACTATTTAAATCTGATACTCGCTAAACTAATAAACAAACCTTACTCGCAAAACCCTAAAACAAAAACACTAAACTCGCAAAATTCTATTTTGGACACTGGATGAATTTTTTGTACGTAATTCTAATGATTAAAGTTGATAAAAAACTTATAAAAACTTAATAAGAAACTAGTTTTGGACACTAACTAAGCTACCAAATAAGCCACAACACCAACCAAACAAGCCCTAGCCCATGAGCTTATTTATTCGAATCAAAACAAAAAGCATGCAAAGGTGACAACAACTTATAAAAGCTTAAGATGAAAGATTAAAAACAAAGCTTGTAAAGATGAAACAAGAAGATTGAAGATGAAAAGAAAATAAGCTTGAAAGATTAACACATGAAAACTAAAATAATCATTAATAAAAACTTACACACACTAATTAAAAACTAAAAACACTACAAAAAAGTAGGCCTATTAGGACCATTTTCTAGGACATTTTTTTACTTGGGGTCCTAATAATGATCTATTAGGACACATTAGGTTTTTAGTCTTTTTATAGTAAATCTGATAATACACTTGATAAATTGGTCTCATTACAACATACTTTTAGGACCCTTATTTGCTATGGTCTTATTATGATAAATCCTAAGAGGACACTTCACTTGTATGTCCTATTACATTCAGTTTTATAGGTAGCTTATTTGTGGAAGTCCTATTATAATGGAACCAAATAGGACACACTATACGAAGGTCTTATTACATTATGTTTTAAGACTTTTACTTGCCATGGTCCTATTTTATTACAACCTAATAGAACGCTTGGTACATAGGTCTAATTAAATTAAGTTTTATAAATAAACTTGATACGTATATCCTAGTACATGTTACATTAGCTCATGTCACGTTTTCATATGTATAAGAAAAGGTCGAGAAAAATAAACATTTCATAAAGTAACGTGTGGAGGTCATTCACACATGCTATAACAGCATTCGATACCTTAACCTTTTTCCCATGTTAAGGCTTCACATTTATGCGTTAAGGGTGAGTTAACCACACCGTGGTTGTGCGTTAAAGGAGCTTTAACTTCCCACGTTAAACCTTTAACGTGGCGTTAAACACTTTTTTTTCTTTTCTTTTTTTCTTCCGATTTAAATGGGTTTTGGTGAGTATTTTTATGGGTTTTGGTGTGTGTGTCTCTTTATTGTGTGTCGATGTGTGTGTGTGTGTGTGTCTTTGAGGTAGAAGACGGTCATAGGATGAAGATGACTTAAAGTCAAATTGGATTTTTGTTTTTGTTTTTTTTACCCGAGTATGGTCCAACCCAAAATTTGAGATTGCATATTAATAAAAATTTTAGTTTGTTTAAATAAAAAGAAAGAAAATATTATAAAGTGGGGCCCAAAATGTTGAGTTAAGGTTGAGTTATGATAAAGGGTGTTTTTTTTAGTTAAGGTGAAAATGTTAAAGCTGATGTGGTGCTGACGTGACACTAGGTGAAAGTTTAACTCAGGTTATGATACTTGATGCTCTAATAAGATACAAAATCATTCTCACCCATCAAATAACTATGAAATTTTATAGATGATGACATATGTGATTTGAAGTACACGTGTCCGAAGGACAACTATGACCGAGCGACTACATCGATTAGGTGACATGGCTTGAATCACATGCTAAAGTCAAGCACATTTTTATCCAATACATCTTTTACCCAACAGTTACATATGTCAACTAAGGACCGAATGTGCGTTGCCCTTACCTGGATATTACAGGATGTTGTCCCCCACGTGGACATGCCATGTAGCACCTAGAATAGGCGTAGCTCAGCTCACCACTTTCCTATGTTGTCACTTACATTGATTAAGGCGGTATAAATACACCTACCACAGTTGGTTTTTAAGTAACTCATTTACTCACACATTTATTTTCCAACCGTTCGGCCTTAACCTATACTGACTCTTACGCTAGAGCTAGGTCTTGGGATCAAACCCACGGCGAGGTTAATGTATATCTTTCCATTGTTCCAGGTGCATTAAGGACGTCACTCGCCATGTCCAAAGGAACCTACACACCTTTTTCAAAGGTTGTTGGATTCAATCTTTCATTTCCAAACTGAAAGGAACTTTGAAGCATATGTAGATGATATATCATCAAGAGCAAAAGAGAAAGGGCGATTCTAATAGACATAGCTGAGACCTTTGGTACTCTCCGAAAGGTCAACAGGAAACTTAACCATAAAAAATGCTCTTCTGCTATGGAAGAAGGTAAATTTCTATGTTACATGGTGACCTCCAAAGGAATACGTGCAAACCCGAGGAAAACAAAGGCAATTGTGGATATGCAATATCCCAAGACGTGGAGTCAAATGCAAAGCCTGAGTGGAAAATTAGCCGCACTAAATTGTTTCTTGTCCCGATTGACCGACCATTATTGCCATTCTTTGAAACATTGAAAAACATCACCATATACAACAAAGATGAATATCGTAGGACGGATGATGCGGAGAGGGCATTTCAAGAAATGAAGAAGATAATATATGATTTATCATCCCTTACCACATCAAAGCCCAAAGAAAACTTTGTTAACATACTTGGCAACTTCCAAAGAAGCCGTAAGTGTCGTTCTATTGGCCGAAAGGTATGGCAAGCAGCTGCCGATAGATTATGTAAACCGGACATCGCACGATGGAGAAATAAATTATACCGCAATGGAGAAGCTAGTTTTAACTTTGCTTCATGTGTCGCGAAGGTTGAGAAGGTATTTTGAAGCAATCAATATCATTACCGACCAACCCATCAAACAGATCCTGAATAAGCCATAAACCTCTGGTAAACTCGAAAAAAGNCAGTTACATATGTCAACTAAGGACCGAATGTGCGTTGCCCTTACCTGGATATTACAGGATGTTGTCCCCCACGTGGACATGCCATGTAGCACCTAGAATAGGCGTAGCTCAGCTCACCACTTTCCTATGTTGTCACTTACATTGATTAAGGCGGTATAAATACACCTACCACAGTTGGTTTTTAAGTAACTCATTTACTCACACATTTATTTTCCAACCGTTCGGCCTTAACCTATACTGACTCTTACGCTAGAGCTAGGTCTTGGGATCAAACCCACGGCGAGGTTAATGTATATCTTTCCATTGTTCCAGGTGCATTAAGGACGTCACTCGCCATGTCCAAAGGAACCTACACACCTTTTTCAAAGGTTGTTGGATTCAATCTTTCATTTCCAAACTGAAAGGAACTTTGAAGCATATGTAGATGATATATCATCAAGAGCAAAAGAGAAAGGGCGATTCTAATAGACATAGCTGAGACCTTTGGTACTCTCCGAAAGGTCAACAGGAAACTTAACCATAAAAAATGCTCTTCTGCTATGGAAGAAGGTAAATTTCTATGTTACATGGTGACCTCCAAAGGAATACGTGCAAACCCGAGGAAAACAAAGGCAATTGTGGATATGCAATATCCCAAGACGTGGAGTCAAATGCAAAGCCTGAGTGGAAAATTAGCCGCACTAAATTGTTTCTTGTCCCGATTGACCGACCATTATTGCCATTCTTTGAAACATTGAAAAACATCACCATATACAACAAAGATGAATATCGTAGGACGGATGATGCGGAGAGGGCATTTCAAGAAATGAAGAAGATAATATATGATTTATCATCCCTTACCACATCAAAGCCCAAAGAAAACTTTGTTAACATACTTGGCAACTTCCAAAGAAGCCGTAAGTGTCGTTCTATTGGCCGAAAGGTATGGCAAGCAGCTGCCGATAGATTATGTAAACCGGACATCGCACGATGGAGAAATAAATTATACCGCAATGGAGAAGCTAGTTTTAACTTTGCTTCATGTGTCGCGAAGGTTGAGAAGGTATTTTGAAGCAATCAATATCATTACCGACCAACCCATCAAACAGATCCTGAATAAGCCATAAACCTCTGGTAAACTCGAAAAAAGTTTGTCGAAAGTATAAATCAAAGTGTCCATCTATTGAAAGATGAGTAAATGCTCATCGATAGTGTAATTTTTTTTTTCATGTAACAAGTAACGGTTTAAGAGATATTGGTTTTTAAGGAAAAAAGGTTCAAAGTGGGTTTTTTATTTAATATGTATAAAAAATGAGTGGCTAGTTTTGATCAATTATTAAAAAGGTGTTGTGAACAAGAATTGAGGGAATGAATATTGTTCTTATTGATCATTAACTATGAGATTTACAAATAGTATATATAGACAAACATTATGGCAAAAACCCTAATAGCTAACATGGGCCGTGGGCCTATTATGGGTTATATGGACATCCACTAATAATTATCCATAACACTCCCTCTAGGATGTTCATATTGTTAATACGCATAGGGAATGCTGCCTCATTAAAAACCTTGCCAGGAAAACCCAGTGGGACAAAACCATGACTAAGGACAAAAAGATTGCAGCGCGTATTATCTCCCTCTGATGACTACATCACTTGGTATCTTGTAAATAGGTCAACGAAATCATCACTTGAACGAGAAGTGTCTTTTCGCCTTTGATGTAACGTTTCTTGAATATAGCAAGGTATGCTACATTATCTTCATGCAATAGTTGCTATCTCCTTTCCAGAATTTATGTATGGTTTGATGAAGTCGCCTTGATTGTTTGCTATATCGAATGCCAGAAAAAATAGCCGCCACTTGTAACAATATATCCATGTTGAGATCGATAATGGTAAGTTAAACATATATCCTGCATCTGCAAAACTAACTAAACTTGTTTTGACGGGTTAGTAAAATATAAACCCATATCCTTTGTACCTTGAAAATATTAAAATATTTGCTTTACCGTGGTTCAATTTGATCAACTATTATTCTCGAGAATTTTAAATCATGACACGTGTTCCATGCATTCTATATTCCTTAAGAAATCTCAACATCAAACGAGCTCTTGTATTATTAGACGCATACTTATTTCTTATATTGCCAGACTTATACAATATTAAACTACATTATTGGATCCACCACATTGTAAACATGCATCTCTATGATCGTTTACAAGTCTTTGAGAAAATATACGTGTGCTATCACTTGTACCTTATGCATAATTTCATTTCATTTTCTCATAAAGACCAATGCATATCCAATAATTAATATGTACGGATTTCAAGTCCCAGTAACCATGTCTCGTCACAAGAGACTTTAATCTTTCATTAGCTCTTTGCGTCTTTACTTCTTTTGGCCATTCATTTATACATCTGCACTTCCTGCAGGTATGCTTCCATGATCCTCACCATGATTATAGCGCTATCTTATTTATTTACATAATCATTACCATATCGACGTCGATTTGTTACATTTCGATTCCACACTTTACTAGACATTGCATTATATCATTCATTGAGATCTCATTGTGTTTCCGTACCCGGGGTTTTTTCCAATTACCTTCATGTCTAGTGTCTCTTTAGGAGACTATTATGGGGTCTTTATTACCTCGATCCGACCATCTTAATTTTCTTGCTCCATTTTATTTATTCATTCGAGGACTTTTACTTGGAATCGATTAGTCTATCATGATATGTCCTACGAATCCATTTACTTCTGCTATGATTAATTTTGAGGTCTTTTGGTTATGGATTGACTGGCTCTTCATAAAGCTCCCTTAGACTACCGTATCTGATATGCGACCTTAAGCTATCTGCTTCATCCTACTTTTGTTATGATGGCTTTCTACCACTTGAATCCATCGAGATTAATTCATATATGAAAGTATAAGACTCTGATTTCATTTGATTGACAAGTTTTTCTTCTGACACCTATTTGGCATCTACCATTGGAAAGCTCTGGCATTGGAAGTATTTTGCCGTACAAATTTTTTTTCCTGATGTTCTATGATGAACCTCTTGGTGATTCCCTCCTACTTGGAAGTAGAAATAACAATGAATTGATCTCAGTTGAAGTAGCCACGGTGCCATGGAAGATGAGAGATTGAAGAAGCTGACGGAAGATGATTTGTGCTCACTCTAGTGTTTCCCTTGAAATGTTCCTGTTAGTTTATGAAGAAGGAAGAGAGAAGTATAAGACAGTGTATCGACCATCATGAACTAAACCGTATCACTATCCGTAATCATTATCCATTTCCGGGTACCAATGATTTAAACAGTTTCATTTTGACAACATTATAAGGAACTTGGTTGATTTTAATTGTTTCAGCAATGTCGGTTATGTTCCGAATGTGAACATGAGGATCTTCGTGATCAAAACCATGAAAGGATATACCCGAAATGAGATTGAGTAATCCATGATTGATTTCAAAATGATTTGCTTGAATATCGGGTATAACAATGGCTCTCCTGACTCCCTGGAAAGGCGATTAGAGTTGCTCCTCCATTGGACGTAAATCATGAAGAGGTTGGTTACCACCCACCGGCGGGTGTTCACCATTGTCTTGTGCACCGTTGTTGTTGTTGTTATTCATCTCGGTGATGAAATCTCGAGGATCACGTAACTCGGGTACGTTCCTTTGCTTTCGTCTACGACGACTGCGGTTAGAAGGCACTGTAGAAGAAGAAGAAGAAGACTCGTTCAAGTTAGACTTGGAACGAGTGATCATACAAATCAAAATAAAACAAAGTGAAAAACAAAGTAGAAAGGAAAATCTTTTTGGTTTTTATAAGTTTATAAAAGAAAAATGAAAAATATTTTTGGCTTTTATAGGTTTTATAATTTTTAGTTGTTTTTATGTTTAAGAAAAGCGTTAACTTCTAAAAGAAGGTTCTTCAAATCACAAGTCTCGAACGACGAACGACTTAATCTTAATCAACCGCTCCCCGGCAGCGGCGCCAAAAATT
>LBNU01021573.1:155967-174951 GCA_014162995.1 Artemisia annua | reverse complement strand
ACTACACCTCGATAGCTTTGGATTAGTAGGAGCTTTGGCATTTTCAGACTTAGCATTTATTTTTGTTCTTTTGTAACCTTGTATTCCAGATTATTACTTTGTAACCTTTGAAATTCTTTTGTATTACTTATGTTGTATGTCTGTATATGCTTTGAGATGTCACCGTAATGTAGTGCTTCTACCCTTATCGGGTTGGGGTGTTACACAAATAATATAAATAGACCCAACCACCCAAGTGATTGGGCATTTAATACCGAAGTATTCAATACACTTTTTCTCTTTCAACTTTAAATCTTCGCATTTACTTTACACGCATACTCATCCTCGACTCAAGTTAGGCCACAGACTAAACAATCGAGTCGCAATGACTAACGTTGGTTACTTGTTATGTTACGGCTTAAAGATTAAAAAAAAGAACACGGAGTCGTTCAGGGCTCTTATTTTTATTTATGTATTTTCTTACCATTTTTTATTAAATTAGCTTATTAACAACAGGTTAGCATTTAACTATTGATACAAAAATGTAAAACTATATTCCACTATTTACGGGTGAGCACAGGGCGGTTTGGGGCGGTTTTTGGCTAAAACCAAACCCTAAACCAAAAGTTTTGTTTTAAGTTTTTTTTTAAACAAAACCCCGCACCAAAATTGCGGTTTGGTTTTTTGCGGTTCAGTTTTTGGTTTTTTTGGTTTTTTCATTAGAGGGCCATCTTTTTAACAAGTTTAAAATCACTTTCACAAACAGTTTCCGCATGAATTTAGACAAAGTTATCTAAATGACAAAGATTTGTAATAGAGATAAATACGATTCTGATGGTATCAAAGTCGTCTCATTGTTTTTGAGGCATAAAGCGAAAATATGAAATAAGATATTTTTGAAAATAATTTTTGGTTGTTAATTTAAATAATTTAAAGAACTTGTCATAACTAGTTATATATCAGAAATTTGGATACTTGAAATTTGTGATGATTGCTGCTAGACCCATTATTTTAGCTAAGTCTTTTAAATTCGGATATCCGAAATTTCGGATAACTGTTTTATATATCTAAATATCTAAATATCTATAGTTTTCGGAAAACTTTTATCTGAGTTCCAAAATTGACATTTCATAAAACCTAACTTTTTAAGAAATTATTATAAAACAGAGATGAAACGATTTTATATTTTTCTTGCAGGGTTCTTGGAGCAATTGTCATAATTGCAGGGCTCTACCTAGTTGTTTGGGTAAAAGCAGAGATGAAACGCTTGCATCCCTTTCTGCTAAACAGGTTAATGAGGCAAATCCACCTGAAGAACTTTGAAGTGAAGGCCTGCTACAGAGTTAAACTAGAAGAATTTCCACAATAAATGTTTGAGTTTAGAAGTGCGGTGTATGGATTGGGGTGTGGAATTTCAACCGCCTGTTTTTTGCTTGGAGATAGTTCTGCTTCAGCACCATCCGTGAACCACTGATGAGAACATTAGTATTCGCTTCTCCATGAATTATTATGGGTTATTTCACTTTCAACATTTTCCAAATCGACAATGAGTTATATTAGTATAATTCCATTCAAAATTTTCCAAATAGAGTATAACAACTGTCAATCAGCAGACACTACATCATGACAAAAATACAACTAACTAAATAAGAACATTTGACAACTATGACAATGTTTCATAACTATGCCAAGAAACTTACCGGCTCATTGGTTTAGTCATCACAAAACTTGTTGGACTTGAACAAATAAGATCGTTTTTAGTTTTAAGTTCCATAACCGGATTACCATAACATTCAATTTAAAGCTTCATTTCAAAATTTAGGGTAAGCCCAAAGGCTTAGTGTAAAATTGTAATTTTGATAACTGAATATTTCTAAGTGTTGAACGAGATGGCGCAAAATTATGCACTAGGTCGCTTTAAGTGTGACAACGATTTTTTTTCTTTTTTTCTTTTATATATATATTTTGCTAGAGCTTGACGGCCAAGTTATAAGTGTCAAAAGGTCGGGAGGTTTCGGGCTACGATTCACGTGCGTTGGTCTGAACGGGTCGAGTCAAGCCCATATCTCTAAAGATACGTAATTAAACCTTCGGTTTATAATGTTTTCTCTATTCGTGATAAGAGTAACTGCTGCACACTTCTTTGAAGATATCTATCATGAGTAAACAATAACTAGCCTCACACTCGTGCGTTGCATCGGGGACAATTTGATAACAACACAACTACAACCAGATTTAACTTAAACCTTTACGTCGTATTAAACAGTGATCAATTAGCCTTTCATTATTAACATCATTCGTTGACTACAACTTCTCCTAAGTAAATGGTAAGCAGTTAGTAGTCAACGAACACCATTGTCTACCTTCATTCCCCACAACTAAATAGCTAACTTTGCCTAATTAGCCCATAACATTGGAAAAAAATTCCTACTAACACAAGTACACAATGATAACATGTGTTGGTTTGAGCCGAACATGATAACTAGGTATTTTTATAGGTTATACCGATGGATTAGGATTGAGTTACTTATGCTATCGGGTGAGCACAATAAGACCCGAGTAATTCTATATAATCTTTTTTGTTATACTATTGTAAAATAATTTACACAAGTTGAATGTGTTTGATCAAGGTTGAGTACTGCTACAAACTTGTTTAATCACATTTATCATTGAATTATTTTGGGCTAATTACTTAAAAATGCAACAAACTTGACACTTTTTATTGTTGTATGTAGCCATTTTATTTCTTTTCTAATGTGTGACTAAACTTTCGAATTTAGTACATTTGTGTGTATTTTGTGACCATTTTACCTATACATTTTCCAAATTTTGAAGGGTAAAATGGTCATTTTACAGGGCTGAATAAGTGAATAGTCACAAAATACACACAGTGTACCAAATTCCAAAGTTTAGTCACACATTAGAAAAAAAATAACATGGCTTCATACAACGGTAAAAAGTGTCAAGTTTGATGTATTTTTAGATAACTAGCCCAATTGTTTTTCCACTATAATAAAAGGTTCATGACTCGGTGAATACCATGCGAAGCTTCAAGAGTGGAGTTGCCTTGTTTCAAACTCTTAGATCACCATTTCAAAAGAGGAAGGAATGCACATCTTCCTTTAACCACTTTAGCTATCTAAACACATAAGAGTGAAAACAATCTTATAAAACCAACATTTAAGTGTGCTATTAATGGCAAAAAAATAAATGCTAAATGTTGACTAACTTTAGAATCGAACCGATACATCTTTTATAAAATGCTCCCATTATGTCATTTAATAAATTTATGAAACTTGACAACACAAATGAAATGAACTTTTTAATGCCAAGCAAGCTGATTGCTCAAAGACCGACCCAATATGGCCCGGTCGTGGTCCTATATGGCCCGACCAAGCCTAGTTTGGTGTGTCTTCTGATTCAAAGCCAGACCATATGCCCGCCAAGATAACAGGCTTGGCCTGCCTACCCTTGTTTAAAGCCCAACCTGCCTAGTCCAAAGTCCGGTTTGGCGTGCTTTTTCAGGAATGTATTTTGCTAGTTAGAAGTAAGAATAATATTTTTTGATGTAAAATGACCTTTTACTAACATCGACACAACTAACCTGTTGTGAAAATAAAAGAGCGAGTACCACATAAGCAACAACCAAGGTACATCAATATTATTGACCAAAATAATTTTTTATAGATTAGTGATATAACATGGACAATTAGCTTGCTTAATCTATACAACAACAAAAACCATTTGTAAACAAAAGGTCTTACAATATGTATTGTCAAACCAAAACTGACATCAAGATAAATGCAAACTTATTGGAAGCATGAAAAGGTATTCGTAAATGTGAAAATAATTACTACTGGAGTTAATTACATAGATGGTCACCGTGGTTTGCTTGAAATTTCACTATTAGTCACTGAACTTTTTTTTTGATGGGCCTAGTCACCGTGGTTTGCTGTTATTACGGGCCTAGTCACTGAACTTTTTTTTCCGAAAGAAATGACCAAACAGCCCTTGTCATCTTATTTTGACTAACGACCGTTAGTCTTTTAGACTAACGACTGTTAGAGAACAACCGAAAACTTGGTTTTCTAACATTTTCGTCCGGTCTTTATACGTTTTCGTCCATTTTTACACGTTTTCTCCGTGTTTACATTTTCGTCCGTGTTAACGTTTTCGTCCGTGTTTACACGTTTTCCGTCCGTGTTTACACGTTTTCGTCCGTTTACACGTTTCCTCCGTGGTTTACATCTTTTTCGTGTAATAGGAACGAAAACGTGAAAAAACGGATGAAAACGTGTAAAAAGGACGAAAATGTGAAATATGTGAAAACGTGTAAATACGGACGAAAACGTGAAAAAACGATGAATAACGTGTAAAACGGACGAAAACGTGTAAATACGGACGAAAACGTGTAAATACGGATGAAAACGTGTAAAGACGGATGAAAACGTGTAAATACGAACGAAAACGTGTAAATATGGATGAAAACGTGTAAAGACGGACGAAAACGTGTAAAAATGGACGAAAACGTATAAAGACCGGACGAAAACATTAGAAAACCAAGTTTTCGGTTGTTCTCTAACGGTCGTTAGTCTAAAAGACTAACGGAGACTAACGGTCGTTAGTCAAAATAAGATGACAAGGGCTGTTTGGTCATTTCATTCGAAAAAAAAAAGTTCAGTGACTAGGCCCGTAATAACAGCAAACCACAGTGACTAGGCCCATCAAAAAAAAAGTTCGGTGACTAATAGTGAAATGTCAAGCAAACCACAGTGACCATCTATGTAATTAACTCTTACTACTGTAATAAACTACTTCAAACTCATCAATTTTACACACTAAAATCCATCTTTGACTTCAAAAAAGTAAACACTTCACACTAAAATCACACTTCACAAATAAATGAATAAATAGAATAACCTAAAAGGAGCTCATGACAATTAGCATCTACCTCTCTTGAACATGTAACATACTTCACAGGAACACCATCCAGCATACCAGTTGATAACAGAATTCTGACATTTGAAGCGAAAATTGTTCCGAGTAGACTTTTTAGCGGCTTTTTGTTCCTTTCTCTTTGTAATAGGATCTAGAGCGTCGGATACTTGTACTCTGCTAACAAAGGAACCACTAATAGATTCAGACAAACCGTTCTCGTCTGATCTTTAATTTGCAATGAAGGCTGTCCCATTAAAAAGTCAATATTGCATACAAGCCTTCCTGAAGAACTAATGTTGTCGATCTGCATCTTCATTTAATCCACCAAACGAGATGATGTTGTTTCCAATGTTCCCAAATGAATGTATCATGGATAAACCACTACTATCAGTTTTGCTAATTGATGTTCTAATATCGTCGGCGTTTTTTTTTTTATTGATATTGTATTGCTAACTTAACCTTATCCATCAGTAAAGCATTAGTATGTTCGTGAAAAGCATTAATATTTTTGTTGTTTTTATCCTCTTTGACAAAGGATAGAGTCAACGTTGTGATACTACTATTGTTCCTACCAACAGATGGATCAACTGATATGGATCCACTATTCTCCGTATATGAGAGATCCATTGGCATCTTACTCGTATCCTCCATGTTATAAGGCTCGCTCATTGACATAAAAATGGGGAAATTCCAAAAATGGACCGCGCCCAATTGGGTTATACCCACTTTTAGAATTTTTTTTTTCTCTTCCTCCTTTGGATCAGGGCAACTTTCAAAATGAGCGACTTCATATAAGCCTGACACGTGGCTAATATTTAATTTTTAAAGTACAACTTCTAGAATGTATTTGGAATGTATGTGTAAGGTATGTGTAAGTGTGTAAGGTATGTGTAAGGTATTTTTCAGAGGGCAACTTGTACAATTTGGGCGACTTGTATTGGGCAACTTTTTTTCTTTGTTCTTTTCTGCACATTTTTTAATCTTTATTACATGTGTACGTATTTCCTTTTTACCAAAATGAATTTTTTTACTTAATAGTTATTCTTTTAAAAAAACACAAACACACACACTTCCTTCCCACACACATTTCATCCTCTACAGCTAACTATCTGCATCAAACTCAACTAAACAATATCGATATCCATCACCAGTGTTATCGAAAAAAATGTGGTATAACAGGGTAAGGATAATTTTTGTTTCCATGCATTTATTAGTAAGTTGCTTGTAATTAATTTTTTTTGATGTCGTGTATAATTATGATCATTTAAAAGAAACTAGTTTCATTTAGATTAAATGCACTTTTGTCACTCAATAGTATCTTAAGGGATAGCCAACCGGCGGTGCATGTACCAATGTGTCCACTACATATACTCGCACCCTCTCACATAACCACACACACACAACAAACTTNAAATCAAATAATTTGGCAAATGAAACAAATTCGAGTTTCTCTAGGTTGTGCTGAGCTAGTCTACAAATAAATTCTCGTTCCTAATATATCTCACGCTCCTCAAATCCAATTTAACATGCTTTAAAGTTTTAAAACGTTTCAGGCTCTAAAAATAGAAGTTTGGCTAGGATTAGGTTTTAGGAAAATTACCAGATGTTACATGTGATGTGATTAAGGGTAGGGTAGAGGCGATGGAGACTGCAAAGTTTCTTAGGGACCGTGTGCACAAGGACAGCCTTAGGTTGATGGCTTTAATGGTTTCCATGAAGGAGACCGAATTAAGTTTGCGTGAGAAGGATTTATTTGGTGAGAAGCTGAAAGGGTGGTTGCCATTCTAGGCTGGTACATGTGTTGTTGGTATTTGGGGGTTTTTGGGTTTATGGTTTAGGATTTTGAATTAGTATGGGTTATGGTTTATGTATTGCATTTTCAATCTTATCTAAGTATATGTGTACATTTGGTCGTTGTTGATTCAATGAATGAACGGTTTATCATATATTTTATGATTTCTATTAAATCGGCTTCTGCTTATTGTTTATCATATACTTTGGTGTTGCTTAAGTTTTTGTTATTGATAGTCATGACTTAGGGAATTCGAAAGCACAAGTGGTTATTGTACCTCTTTTGAATGTTTTTTGGTGTTTACATGGTTAATTTGGTGTAGCATTATAAAGTGAAGTATTAGGAATGGCATAATCAACTATGGTTATTTTGAAGTTCTTATATTGTTAAGCTAATTTTGTGTTTTGGAATCTTAATCTACACATAATGGTGTTATTAGCTGTATCTTATTTGGGGACATGTCCAAATTGAGTTTCATGTTTATGTTGATGTGGTATTTTCGTTAAGTTATGTAGTTGAATAAATCTGTTTTACGGTTAATGTTTCATACAGAATGGCTGGTTTTGTGTAACTTATAGTCTAATATTTCATGATTATAATTGACCTACTTCCAATGCGAAGCAAGGAAACCTGTCCTTGATCTTGAATTGGTATAAGTTCTGTAGCTAGTTTTATATTGCTTATAGTAGCGGGTTAGACTAATAATGTTTTCGATGCCACGTTTATTTTTTTAATGTATGGTCATCTGTTTCGTCCTCTGTTGTTGAACCTCTGGTCATCAAGGAACACTTGACTGCAAAATGGATGTTGCCGATGTGTACCACACCTGATTCTTTCTGTTTTATTCGCTTGCAAGGATTATGAAACAAAAGTCATCATTAGAAGCAAATTGAACTACTTTCTGTTAATAAAGCGAAAGTTAGATGCAAAACGACGTAACTTGTTTAGGCGTACTTGTTTTGGAAGATGGTTCGATCTTTTTATGTTTGACCATGAACCACATATTATAGACTACATGCTGCGGAAACAGCATGATGTTAATGATGGGCATTATGATATGCCTTTAATATATTACGTCGAAGGACATACTCTACATTTTGGTCGTGCTGAATTTGCTCTTATAACGGGGTTCCGGTTTGGATCGGTATCGTTTGGGTTATATAAATCTGGTGACTTAAAGTTTCGTGAAAGGATATTTCCTCACCGTATAGGGTTAAGCGTTACCATCTTAGATCTACTTGGTGTTATCGAGGATGAAGAATTGTTCGGCAACATATCTGACGAAGATGCAGTACGTGTATGTCTTTTGTTAGCTTTAGAAGTTATCTTTATGGGTAGGTTGTTGAATAGCGAAGTGGATGATAAGTTGATGCGGTTGGTTGAAAGTCTTGAAGCTTGGAATGCGTTTCCTTGGGGTGAGCACATATGGACTCATTTGTACGATCAAATCGTGGGTGTCATACGTAAGCACAGTCACAAACACCTTGAAGGACTGAAGAAAGATCGTATGTATGTTCCGACATATAGGCTTGGTGGTTTTGTTTTTGCTTTCCAGGTTAATTATGTTTGATTTTTATAATCAATTTTTATCCATGGCATATATTTCATTTAGTCTGTATTTCTTATTTATTTTTCGTTTCCCTCATATTCAGATTTGGATTCTCGAGACTTATGCAACAAGTAATGATTGGTGGATTAAGATCGCGCCAGTTATACCAAGGGCAGTTGGTTGGTCCAACAAAACTATCTTCAAACGATCGGATTGTTCAAAGCTTTTTACAAAGGTTATATTTAATAAAAAGTCATCTTTTATTTTATTTATATATTTTAAAATTTAGAACTAAGTTGTTTTCTTTTGCCTAACTATTTTAGGATGTAAAACCAACTTGTGATATTAGACCTACGAGAGCTGAGTACGGATCAAATTGGTGGACAGATACAAATGATTATATCCAACAGTACATTCCCAGGCCGCCTCCACCAAGACCAGAGTCTAGCCTTGTGGATGCTTATTTTGCCAAGTTGGAAAAAAACCGTAAGCTGGCGAAATTAGATTTTTGTGAATTACCTACTGTTAGCAGGAGCGATAGTAGTGTCAGGGAACCTAGTATTAAGGATCATGTTATTACAGAGTTGAATACTCGTGTTTTCAAACTTGAGTCAATTATTCAGGTTCTTCATCGTGAAAGAAGTGGCGGAGTTGTGGTAATATACTTCCTAACTCATTCATGTGTGTGTTGTACATCCTTTTTAATTATTTACTAATTAGAACTCAATCACATTTCATTAACAGGCGCCACTCGCGTTTAATGATTTTTTTTCCAATATGACCAATGATTTTCGCGCTTCGCTGAATAGTTTTTACCTTGATTTGATCAAGTTGCCTGAGAGTGATGAAGATATTGTTCTGGTAATTTATAAATTATGACATCTATTTAAACCCGTTATATACTAGTAACTAAATCATTAAATATTTAAACAACCATATCTTGTCACAGGAGTACATTCGTGAAGAAGAGTTAAGATTGCGTTTGGAAGAGGAAGATAGGTTGCAATTGGAAGATGAGAAGATGCGGAAACAGGAATTGCGCATTATGGTCGATGAGTATAAAAGGATGAGGTCGGAGGAAGAAATGGTGTCACATTTGGCTGAGGAGAAAAAGAAAAAGCGTAACGAGCCTCTGAATTCAGCTAAACTAAATAAATCTTTGAGACTAATGGCACCCAATAAAAGGAATCACGCAGATGGTTTGCCTTCAGAAAGTAATTACAAAGTTTCATGGGTGAACTTAAAAAAATCTCGATGGNTTATACTGTCATCATGCAATGACACGATATGCTTGTGAATCTGTGTAGGATCTATCACGATGGTTTCATACTATTGACACTCTTTGGGTCAATGATGAATTTAACATGTTTCTTTCTAAGCCCGTTAAGGTTACTAACAAGTTTCCTTGGTCTGACGATTTTATTGTGAACCGAAATTTCTGGCTAAGATTAGTGTGCCTAGACCCTGCAAGGAAAGGTTGGCTAACGGAGGAGGTGCGTATTTTTACTGCAAATATATAAGCTTTTCAATAATAAATAGTTGTTTTTTAATTGACTACAATGTCTTTTATGTTGTATTAAACAACACATAGACTTATGGGTCGACTAAATGTGGCATGTGAGACCCGAGAATTGTAATTGGGCTATGGTTAGTACATACTTTGTTCAGCTTCTTCTTCAAAACACCATGCCCTTGTTTTATGTTGATGGTAGAAGGTACCCCATTCCATGGAGTGATGTTGATCAGGTCAAACCTATGATAATAAAACACAACCTTATTTCATGTTTTTAATTTGTTGTAATAACCACCGATCATTTCTNCCTAGACCCTGCAAGGAAAGGTTGGCTAACGGAGGAGGTGCGTATTTTTACTGCAAATATATTAGCTTTTCAATAATAAATAGTTGTTTTTTAATTGACTACAATGTCTTTTATGTTGTATTAAATTGCACATAGACTTATGGGTCGACTACATGTGGCATGTGAGACCCGAGAATTGTAATTGGGCTATGGTTAGTACATACTTTGTTCAGCTTTTTCTTCAAAACACCATGCCCCTGTTTTATGTTGATGGTAGAAGGTACCCCATTCCATGGAGTGATGTTGATCAGGTCAAACCTATGATAATAAAACACACCCTTATTTCATGTTTTTAATTCGTTGTAGTAACCACCGATCATTTCTAAACCATGTAGGTTCTTATGCCGATTAATGAAACTGAAAGACATTGGTGTGTTGCCCATTTTGATATTCTTTCTGGCTTGGTCACATTTTATGATAGCGGGAACACATATGACTATGAATGTCTGATATGTGTGAAATCACATATCGATTATCCGTCATTTTAAGACCAAAAAGACTTAATCACTAACGAAATGCCAAAGATATACGTGTTTTTGCATTTCTTATTGTGCAGGTACGGATATGAAAGAAATTGGACAAAAGAAAGCCAAAAACNTTATCGTAGACTATGGATGTCGTAATTGAATGTTTTATCTCATCTAAATGTTGTGTTCCTATGGATATGACCAATTACTTAGTGCAACTACATTAAAGTCAACCCTGAAATAAACAATAACATCACTATTACACAATTTCTAACTAACATATAGTATGTGCAAAATACCAACACATAACTAATACGTTTTTTTATATTAGAAAAAGATAACCATTAAACAATTTACCAGTGTCATACAGCATGTGATTTTGATTATGCAGTACCTTAGTAGATCTACTCTAGTACCTCATATTTGTATATATTTTTTTAAAGTTATATTTTTTAACACATGGAACCTAAGTTGTTACATGATAGTGGTGTTGGTTTGGAACAGTTTTCTGTTTATTCGGTTGGTTTGTAACTAGATGGATTCCAAGTTAGTGTTTTGCAAAGTTTAGTTGCACTTTGTGAATTGGTGTTTGTATTATAGCATACCATTTGTAGCCACAAATGTATTTTACCTATTATTAAATACCACTTAGCCCCTTCAAATCACATTAACTAGTTTTGGCATTTATTGAAGATTGACAAGACATTGAATAGTCAAAGTTGCCCTTTTTTTTAAAATAAAAAGTTGCCCTTATTTGAAAATCAAAAGTTGCCCATTCTCGCTTCTTCCTATATAATGAAGCTAACACTTACACACATTTCCATATCACACTAACTTTTCATATCACCTCTAAACAAAACACCAACATCACACCCCCATTACTCTCCAACTGCTATGACTCCTATGACTGGCCTAGCGGACCTTGCTATCATGGCAAACTCTGCTTCTTTGAGACAAATCATGCGTGTAATGTTTGAACAAGATAATGAAAGGGACTTTAAGCTAGTGCAAGAAACTCATATAATGTGCCAAGAGCTTTGTGACCGAATTAAGCAAAGGGCTGAGGTTATTAAGGAGCTTGAAAATCTGAGTATAATTGGTTTAGCCCGAGAGAGCGTCAAGCTACTAAAGGAGATGCAAGATGCTGACTTGGCAAAGACAAGGGCCATGATGAAGTTGATAAGTCAGACACAACTCAGTGTCCTGAAAAAAATTTCTTTTGTTGTTCAACTGGGCAAAAAGTGATTTGTTCCGTTGTGTTGTTAGTTTCTTGGTGCTCTATGTCTTGCATTCTGTTGTGTTAAGCATTTCTCTTTTAGGTGTTTATGTTTAGTCATGTTGTCTTTAGTGTCGTGGATTATGGTCTTTTAAGTTACTTTAAGGTGTATCCATGGACGTGCCCATTAGGGGTACGGTCTAATGAAGTAATCTTTTGTGCCCCCGTTTCAGTCTACTATTAATGAAGCCAATGTTTATGTTATGTTTATCAATCTTTGTTTTGGATGCCATGAAAAAGCACATGAATGCGAGTGCTGGTTTTGTTATTTTCTATTTGCAAACATAAACAAACTCCTTAATGGTTAACCAACAATATACTCTTATTAGACTATATTTGGATCAATGTTAGCACTGCTGTTTAATGGTATATTTGGAAAAATGTAAGCATGGATATTTAATGCTATATTTGGATCAATGTTAATGTTTGAAAATGGCCTTTTCATAGATCAAAGTTGTTCTTTAGACAGCCAGCACCAATAACTATAGAATCTTGTTACAATTGGAACTCCACTGACAGTTACTGTTAACACTTGGACTTCTTTGCACACATAGCATTTATTTGTTATTTTTGTTTTTCCTTTTCTTTTTTTTATAAACTTATATCTATTTATTCAAAGTTAGTTATTCTAACAGGCTCAACTTCCAGTCGTCTTAGAGGAAGGTAAAGTGTTCGAGAAGAAAGGCATACATCAAGGTGACTATAAGATTACCTTTAAGCTAGCGGATAACGTTCCTAAGCAGGGGGGATCTTTGGTGATTGTGGTGTTTTTGTGTGTATATTTTTATATCGTTTGGCACATGGTATACCGTTGCAGCTTGATGATCCGGTTGACGCCGCCTTGGCATATCGTGAGAACATGGCTCTTTTTTATTTTAAGCACAGATGTTGACACTGTTACTAGTGTATATTTATGTTCGCCATATTGTATTTGCAAGATGTTGGCACTTATGTATATTGTTTGGACATAATGTATTCGCAAGATGTTGTCACTTATGTGTATTGTTTGGACACATGAAATTGTCTATAATTAGTACAATGCGTAGCCCCTTCAAATCACAAATCACAATGACAAATACCATAAGTCTCTCATATTGTTTAAACTAAACTAAAGTTAATAAAAGTTGACACAAAATGACAACACACATACCGAAGTTTGACATGACACATTATAATAAGAAGTTGCCCTCTAATTTACGAAATTGCGTACGCAACTTTCCGAAGTTGCCTAGTATAAACATAGTAAGGTTGCCCAAATACAAATAAAGTATATTTCTTAGTTGGCATGTAATGAAAAACGTACTTTTTGTAGTTGACATGCAATGTGTTTTTACTAAAAACAATAGTTTATTCTAAACTCTTTTTATACTTTAGTGGTCTATATATAAGGATAGTAAAAATTTGACTTTTTTTATATTTTAGGGGTAACACAACCAAACTTTTTGATTGAGTATGGATCACCACCACTCAGGTTCATCAAGCTATTCACCCAACCCTGAAGAATGTTGGACGCCCGATTTCTCTGCAATGTAAGTATAGCTACATAGTATGTTACTGTATTCACCCAACCAAAATGTTATCTTTTTATTTTTATTTTTTTTATTATTATTTTTTTAATGTATGGGTTTAACAGTATGTCAATGTATACAGGAAAGAAGAAAAACCTGAAGATTTTATGACATTTCACGTATTCCATGACGGTGGTTTCTATGAAGCTCCTACTTTAAGGTATTTGTGTGAAAAAATCCTACCACTTAAAGTATCTCGGTCAAAAAGGATGTCGTTTAATGAGTTTTGTGACTTGTTGAACTTCAAACTAGAATGCAACATTTGGGCTTTGTTTTATTGTGTTCCTAAAATGAGCCTTGAAAGAGGATTGTGAATTGTTGAAACTGATTATGAGATGAAAAAATTGTATGATATCGCTTCATCTTATGGGGTGTTAGATGTGTTTATTGCTCATGATCCAATAAACTTATCTGAATACTACTTTCAAAACTTGTTTTTCGAAGCTTCGGATGATGAGGTTACTTCTAAAATTAGCAGCCATGAAAAAAGAAAGCGAGATGCTGAGTCTATGTCTTATAAGCAGCTTCGTGAATGGGCTAAGGAAGAATCTCTTTCACCTTACCTGAGGACTCCTCCTGTCAAGGCTAGAAAAAAAGGAGTTCTATTTGAGGGTAAAAATCTGTTTGAAGATTTCTTGCATAGTAGCAGTGTTGGAGATGAGTTAGATGGTCCCTCTGGTTGGCTAGATGATCCAATCGGTGAGAAAGGTTGGGTTGATGTTGGAGCGACTAATATTTTGTCTCCTTGGCTAAATGAGTGATGTGCGTTTTTGCTAGTGCAAGTTTTAAATTTATAAAAGTGAATTACCAAATCTAGAAACAACACATACGAGCAAGTGTACTCGTCCGTTATAGCAAGATATGATGGTAAGTCGGGATCGTTCGCAGGGATTTGTGAGTGAATCAAAAATTAGTCTATAAGTACTTATCTAAACGTGAGCAAATAAAGTAATAAGCAAATTCAATAAATTAAAAACTANCAGTTGTGAATGTTTTTTCTAAACATTTTGTGGTTGTAACAATTGTCTTATAACATAGAACCTTTTGGGTAGAACATTTCGTTCTTATTAATGGTGTGTCAATCGATGTAATGTTTCTTTTTCTTGGGAGACTGGTTGAAAAACCTATCTTGATCTCCTTGTAAGTCTTTCCTACCGTTATGATATTAACTCATGACTTGTTGCTGCATTGAAAGTTAAATTGCTCCATTTCATTAACATCTTTATACTTTACTTGTAGTTGTTTATACATCCAACCTATTTATACATCCAACATAATATGGATGTGTAGGTAATGTTTATAGATCCAAAAACATTATGACTCAACATAATATGAATGTGTAGGTATATTTGCTACAAAAGAAGTTCTACCATACCAAGTGTCATACAAGAATACATAAGGGTGCATTCTAGCATCCAACATTCCTCAAATAACAGATGATTAAAAAAATGCTGATAAACGACAAACATGTTTCATAACCACATAAGTTCTTCCATAAGTAAAAAAATAACAAGTGTCTGTCGCAGAGTTGAACATTAGAATAAAAAGTTTTGTGGAGTGGACATCTGTGATAGCCTGTTTATCATCCCAATTGATGCCGGTGGTGTTGGAACATTCATGGCCTGCTGATTAGTTGACTCGGGAGGTGCCGCATTGTTCAAGTTTTCATTTCTAGTCGAAGAACTCTGCCTTCCATTTGCAATTCTTGGAACACGACATAGTGCTCTCAGGGACCTCATTTTTCTTGTTGCACATCTCTGTAATGTAATATCGAATTAAAGATTAACTCGACGTTTAACACAAAAAAAATTAGTTGTTTAGAATACACTACTTACTTTTTTTTGTCACCAACGGCACATTACATGAACCTCGGTTGTGTCCATTGGCACCACACCTCGTACATTGTTTCCTTATAGGCTCCTCCCCTTGTGATCGAATGCGATCTTTGTTTTTGGGCCTCCCTGCTTGCCTCTTAATTATGACCGGTGCCAATACAACTTGTAAGTCATCGCGAGTTTCCCAAGTAGCAACATCTTGTGTCGGATTAAACATGCCTGAATATGTGTTCTTCAATGTTGTTCTGAGAAACCAATCTTTGACCAATCCTTCAACACTTGTCAAGCCAGTTACTCTAGCCACAGCACATACGTGTCCACAAGGTAAACCCGAAAGTTCCCATTTACGACAACTGCATGTCCCTTCTGTCAAATCAACAATATGACCTCTTCGGTTGTCTTTCACTTCATACTTGTTCATTTTGTGAATGCCCTTGACTGTCCAATTAACGCTCTTTATGATTCGATCATAAATTTT
The DNA here is from genome assembly GCA_014162995.1 of Artemisia annua. Classification (NCBI taxonomy): domain Eukaryota; kingdom Viridiplantae; phylum Streptophyta; class Magnoliopsida; order Asterales; family Asteraceae; genus Artemisia; species Artemisia annua. The sequence continues at coordinate 159,210 of LBNU01021573.1, read as the reverse complement.
TGCAGTTGCCCAGTCTGAAACTTCTTCATCCAATGCATCTAACAATAAAAAAAAGTTAACATTACGTGTTAAAGAAATAAGTATAATTAAAAACAGGACATAACCACATGAAAACAATTTAAATGCATATGTAGTTACATACTACATAAAAGTACCAGAAACGATGCAAATTTCAATGACATTACCTTCGTATTTTGATCGACGCTCAAAATACCACCGTTGCAGAAGCTGTCTGTACCAATCCATGAGCATCGTAATCGGGACTCTTCGCACTTCCCTTGTTAACGAATTAATTGACTCGACGCTGTTTGATGTCATGTAGTTGTATCTGTTTGCAGGGCAGTATGCCCTAGACCATTTTTCAAACCCTGCATCCTCTAGCTTTCTGTACGCCGCGGGTCTCATTACACGAATACAAGCGACACACCTGTCAAACTCAGCCCGTGTGTAAGCCTTGCATGTCTTCCAATATAAACCCTTTAACCGATCACTTTGCATATTGCAATTCATCATCAAATGACGGCAACAATAACCATGAAAGGCGTTTGGAAAAACGTTCTTACATGCAAGGCCAATTGCAAAGTGTCTGTCAGATATGATGGCCAAACCTGGAACCTCACCTATGCATTCTTTCAACTTTGACAAAAACCAGGTCCATGACTCCCCTGTCTCACCGTGGGTCACACCGGTTGCAATGGGTATAATCTGATTGTTTCCATCCATTGCAACAGCGGCAAGGTTTGTGCCAAGGTAACGACCTTTAAGATGTGCAGCATCGATAATTAACAACGGACGCATAAAGCGTAAGAAACTCCGAACCTATTACATTAACAACATATTAGTCATTCACCCAAATAGGTTGAAAATAGAATAAACTTTTCCATCCTATTTAATAAGTATACGCTGCTTAAGAAATATGCTTACCGCAACACCAAAGGCTAAAAAACATTGCTTAAACCGTCCTTCATCATCGGTGTCGATGTGTGTCACTGTTCCCTCATTTGCCAGCTTTAAGTAGTGGAAGTAATACGGTAACTGCTCATACGACGCCTTGGGGCAGCCCTGCGTAGCCTTCAATGCAAGCTGCTTGCCTCTCCATGCTTTTTTGTATGAGACGTCTATATTCAAAGCTAAATTCATATCAAGTTGTATGTCCTTTGGCTTATACACCCTGGTAGTGTCTCTCATTTTTGGAACTAACATATGACCCAATACTTTTGCAGTAGCATTGCTATGATTACCATTGACAGTTAATTTCGAACATGTGTGAACATCGTTCATGTGAGTTATCCTAAATATATTAGCACCTCTAACTGAACGACAGAATACATGCCAATTGCATTGGGGTACCTTACATCTTACGCGGTAAGCCAACTGACAAGATTTAAATACTCTATATTCATAACCTTCTTTTAAACATTTTAATGCTATCTCTCTTATGCATTCGTTCTTATCCTCAAATTCGTCAAACACCTTTAAAACACGTGGAGTAAAAAAGGGTTGGTTCTTTGGGTTTTTAATAAAACTAGGTGGATTGGGAGGGACAGGCGTATACTGGAATGTGTTATTTTTCCATGTATGCTCATTTTCATTCTTGGAATCGGTTTGTTCATTAGAATGCACAACTATGCTGGTTTCGTTGTTGGGTTGTTCATCAGACAAGGGAATATTTAGATCCAAATCTAGAGGTTCAGCGGATGAAGTGTCACTTACCTCTACGGCTTCTTTCAGGACGGTGATGTACAAACTTTTGATATCTTGCCTCGACTCAAACACCTCATTTAAGAAGTACACAACGTCGTCGTCGTCCGTTATGGACACCTTGTTTCTATCAATTCGGTACGATAACCCAATCAACGACAACTTACCGGTAAGCTTAAACTTTTTCTTTGCACATCGAACTAGGCTTCCGTAATCAATATGTTTAGGAAGTTGAACAAGAAATTTTGAACCCTCATACACAAAAAAAACTTTCACTGTTTCGCTATTCATTTTGGTTAGAAAAGAAACAAATAGTGTATGAATAATGAATGTAGAGATATAATAGGTTATAAGAAAAGACTTGATTTACACACCACATGCTTGTTTTTACTTTCACAACACCCTATGCAATATAATATTCTGCAGTGTGCTACACAACTTGTACAATATGCTGCTTTTATCAAAACTAAATGTGCGCAAATACATCCCCACAACTAAATATAATATTCTAAAGTGAATATCAACACCTATCAGTCGCCCAAACAAAAAAAAGTTGCCCAAAACTTGTATATATAAGTTGCCCAAAGTACAAGTACTTATTGCACTTGTCTTTTAGTACAATATAATAATAATGTACTTTATTATTATTATTATTATTATTATTATTATTATTATTATTATTATTATTATTATTATTATTATTATTATTATTATTATTATTATTATTATTATAGTATATAATTGCTTTTATAACTTGTCCCTACACTAACCGGACCCTCTCTACCCCATCACATCATAGCCTTTTGGTCAAACCGTGCAACCTGTGAAGCACATCATACAACCCTTTGATGCATAGAGAGGGTTAGTATAACAATCTTGGGGGGGTTGGGATAACTCCACCTATTATATATTACTATTTTTTTTCGCCCGAAAAATGTACACTTTTATATGTGACAAACGGTAATTTTTCCTCTATATTTTAAATAATAAACGCACATTTATTATTATTGGATTACTTGGCTAAGCATACATGAGCTTACATAACTATTTCGGGAGGTGAACCAGAACACTGTGTCTACGATAACCCACTACTACGTTTATTTTTATCAAGAAAAATATGAAAATATTACTTGATGACTACACTAGTAATTATTTACCGAACCGAGAATTTATCTCGAGCACAGCACGACACGCGTACCGACAGTGTTTTGACTACGGCAGTCACAAAATAAATAATAATTATACATACATTCTTTAAAAAAATCTATTACCAATAATACAAAAATACATTTAAATACCTCCCCATTTATCTAAATACAAAATAAATATAAATAAACATAACAAAAAAAAAAAAAAAAAAAAAAAAAAAAAAAAAAAAAAAAAAAAAAAAAAAAAGAAACGGTTTAATAATCCCACGCCCCATCCACTCCTCACACAACCCAAAACACGTTTTCATCTTTTCTCCTTTTCTCTCTTCCCAGGAAACCTCACCTCCCCAAAAATTTCAAGAACCCTAGATTTATTAATCCAAGAATCAAGATA
>LBNU01021573.1:91547-145226 GCA_014162995.1 Artemisia annua | reverse complement strand
TCACTTATGTGTATTGTTTGGACACACGAAATTGTCTATAATTAGTACAATGCGTAGCCCCTTCAAATCACAAATCACAATGACAAATACCATAAGTCTCTCATATTGTTTAAACTAAACTAAAGTTAATAAAAGTTGACACAAAATGACAACACACATACCGAAGTTTGACATGACACATTATAATAAGAAGTTGCCCTCTAATTTACGAAATTGCGTACGCAACTTTCCGAAGTTGCCCTGTATAAACATAGTAAGGTTGCCCAAATACAAATAAAGTGTATTTCTTAGTTGGCATGCAATGAAAAACGTACTTTTTGTAGTTGACATGCAATGCGTCTTTACTAAAAACAATAGTTTATTCTAAACTCTTTTTATACTTTAGTGGTCTATATATAAGGATAGTAAAAATTTTACTTTTTTTATATTTTAGGGGTAACACAACCAAACTTTTTGATTGAGTATGGATCACCACCACTCAGGTTCATCAAGCTATTCACCCAGCCCTGAAGAATGTTGGACGCCCGATTTCTCTGCAATGTAAGTATTGCTACATAGTATGTCACTGTATTCACCCAACCAAAATGTTATCTTTTTATTTTTATTTTTTTTATTATTATTTTTTTAATGTATGGGTTTAACAGTATGTCAATGTATACAGGAAAGAAGAAAAACCTAAAGATTTTATGACGTTTCACGTATTCCATGACGGTGGTTTCTATGAAGCTCCTACTTTAAGGTATTTGTGTGAAAAAATCCTACCACTTAAAGTATCTCGGTCAAAGAGGATGTCGTTTAATGAGTTTTGTGACTTGTTAAACTTCAAACTAGAATGCAACATTTGGGCTTTGTTTTATTGTGTTCCTAAAATGAGCCTTGAAAGAGGGTTGAGAATTGTTGAAACTGATTATGAGATGAAAAAATTGTATGATATCGCTTCATCTTATGGGGTGTTAGATGTGTTTATTGCTCATTATCCAATAAACTTATCTGAATACTACTTTCAAAACTTGTTTTTCGACGCTTCTGATGATGAGGTTACTTCTAAAATTAGCAGCCATGAAAAAAGAAAGCGAGATGCTGAGTCATTGTCTTATAATCAGCTTCGTGAATGGGCTAAGGAAGAATCTCTTTCACCTTATCTGAGGACTCCTCCTGTCAAGGCTAGAAAAAAAGGAGTTCTATTTGAGGGTAAAAATCTGTTTGAAGATTTCTTGCATAGTAGCAGTGTTGGAGATGAGTTAGATGGTCCTTCTGGTTGGCTAGATGATCCAATCGGTGAGAAAGGTTGGGTTGATGTTGGAGCGACTAATATTTTGTCTCCTTGGCTAAATGAGGCAATGTGTTATGATGGTGAGTCACTGCCGGATGTGGGTAAAGAAGGTTTTTCAAATGATGTTCTTGTCGATGTGGAATGGCCTGATGTCGTCCCAGAAATTGGTGGGTCAAGTAGGTCTGCTCAAACAGGGGCTATTGAGGGAGATGTAGTGAAGACAATGGCTAAAGGGAGTGTTAAGTTGTCTAGAAAGAGGTTGGGTTTTAGGAGGGGAAAATGTAAGTGGACAGGAAGAAGGTTACGAGCACAAAGGTTTCGCAGGGGTGTCCAAAAAAAAGGTTCAGCTGATGATCATGTTCAGGGCAATGGAGCTTATGTAACTAAACCCTCACCAACAGGTTCGTATGAATCTGTTGTAATACATGTGTCCGATAATCCTAAGTAGTCATAGCTATGTTGGGTGAATTTTGCTACAACCACAAATTGTTTGTTTTAAAAACATTCACAACAGTTGTGAATGTTTTTTTGTAAACATTTTGTGGTTNTGTTAAGTTGTCTAGAAAGAGGTTGGGTTTTAGGAGGGGAAAATGTAAGTGGGCAGGAAGAAGGTTACGAGCACAAAGGTTTCGCAGGCGTGCCCCGAAAAAAGGTTCAGCTGATGTCATGTTCAGGGCAATGGAGCTTATGTAACTAAACCCTCACTCTGTTGTAAAACATGTGTCCGATAATCCTAAGTAGTCATAGCTATGTTGGGTGAATTTTGCTACAACCACAAATTGTTTGTTTTAAAAACATTCACAACAGTTGTGAATGTTTTTTTGTAAACATTTTGTGGTTGTAACAATTGTCTTATAACATAGAACCTTTTGGGTAGAACATTTTCTTGTTGGATGGAGTTTGTTATGATGGTTGGTGGCACTTTTGGGCGTTTAGGATTCATCTCATCTTTGATGCGTCTCATCCGAAATGGTCCATGATTTTTGATGACATTGTTTCTGGTTCTTATTAATGGTGTGTCAATCGATGTAATGTTTATTTTTCTTGGGAGACTTGGTTGAAAAAATCCTGTCTTGATCTCCTTGTAATGTCTTTTCTAGCGTTATGATTAACTTATGACTTGTTGCTCAAATGAAAGTTAAATTGCTCCATTTCGTTAACATCTTTTACTTTACTTGTAGTTGTTTATACATCCAACCTGTTTATACATCCAACATAATATCGATGTGTGGGTAATGTTTATAGATCCAAAAACATCATGACTCAACATAATATGAATGTGTAGGTAATTTTGCTACAAAAGAAGTTCTACCATACCAAGTGTCATACAAGAATACATAAGGGTGCGTTCTAGCATCCAACATGCCTCAAATAACAGATGATTAAAACAATAGCTGATAAACGACAAACATGTTTCATAACCAGATAAGTTCTTCCATAAGTAAAAAAATAACAAGTGTCACAGAGTTGAACATTAGACTAAAAAGTTTTGTGGAGTGGACATCTGTGATAGCCTGTTTATCATCCCAATTGATGCCGGTGGTGTTGAAACATTCATTGCCTGCTGATTAGTTGACTCGGGAGGTGCCGCATTGTTCAAGTTTTCATTTCTGGTCGAAGAACTCTGCCTTCCATTTGCAATTCTTGGAACATGACATAGTGCTCTCAGGGACCTCATTTTTCTTGTTGCACATCTCTGTAACGTAATATGGAATTAAAGATTAACTCGACGTTTAACACAAAAAAATAATTTGTTTAGAATACAGTACTTACTTTTTTTTTGTCACCAACGACACATTACATGAACCTCGGTTGTGTCCATTGGCACCACACCTCATACATTGTTCCTTAAAGGCTCCTCCCCTTGTGATGGAATGCGATCTTTGTTTTTGGGCCTCCCTGCTTGCCTCTTAATTATGACCGGTGCCAATACAACTTGTAAGTCATCGCGAGTTTCCCAAGTAGCAACATCTTGTGTAGGATTAAACATGCCTGAGTATGTGTTATTCAATGTTGTTCTAAGAAACCGATCTTTGACCAATCCTTCAACACTTGTCAAGCCAGTTACTCTAGCCACAGCACATACGTGTCCACAAGGTAAACCCAAAAGTTCCCATTTACGACAACTGCATGTCCCTTCTGTCAAATCAACAATATGACCTCTTTGGTTGTCTTTCACTTCATACTTGTTCATTTTGTGAATGCCCTTGACTGTCCAATTAACGCTCTTTAAGATTCGATCATAAATTTTTGCAGTTGCCCAGTCTGAAACTTCTTCATCCAACGCATCTAACAATAAAAAAAAGTTAACAACTATATTGTTAGTTGTTTTTGTTACGTGTTAAAGAAATAAATTTAATTAAAAACAGGATATAACCACATGAAAACAATTTAAATGCATATGTAGTTACATACTACATAAAAGTACCAGAAACGATGCAAATTTCAATGACATTACCTTCGTATTTTGATCGACGATCACAATACCACCGTTGCAGAAGCTGTCTGTACCAATCCATGAGCATCGTAATCGGGAATTTTCACACTTCCCTTGTTAACGAATTAGACTCGACGCTGTTTGATGTCATGTAGTTGTATCTGTTTGCAGGGCAGTATGCCCTAGACCATTTTTCAAGCATCCTCTAGCTTTCTGTACGCCGCGGGTTTCATTACACGAATACAAGCGACACACCTGTCAAATTCAGCCCGTGTGTAAGCCTTGCATGTCTTCCAATATAAACCCTTTAACCGATCACTTTGCATATTGCAATTCATCATCAAATGACGGCAACAATAACCATGAAAGGCGTTTGGAAAAACGTTCTTACATGCAAGGCCAATTGCAAAGTGTCTGTCTGATATGATGGCCAAACCTGGAACCTCACCTATGCATTCTTTCAACTTTGACAAAAACCAGGTCCATGACTCCCCTGTCTCACCGTGGGTCACACCGGTTGCAATTGGTATAATCTGATTGTTTCCATCCATTGCAACAGCGGCAAGGTTTGTGCCAAGGTAACGACCTTTAAGATGTGCAGCATCGATAATTAACAACGGACACATAAAGCGTAAGAAACTCTGAACCTATTACATTAACAACATATTAGTCATTCACCCAAATAAGTTGAAAATAGAATAAACTTTTCCATCCTATTTAATAAGTATACGCTGCTTAAGAAATATGCTTACCGCAACACCAAAGGCTAAAAAACATTGCTTAAACCGTCCTTCATCATCGGTGTCGATGTGTGTCACTATTCCCTCATTTGCCAGCTTTAAGTAGTGGAAGTAATACGGTAACTGCTCATACGACGCCTTGGGGCAGCCCTGAGTAGCCTGCAATGCAAGCTGCTTGCCTCTCCATGCTTTTTTGTATGAGACGTCTATATTCAAAGCTAAATTCATATCAAGTTGTATGTCCTTTGGCTTATACACCCTGGTAGTGTCTCTCATTTTTGGAACTAACATATGACCCAATACTTTTGCAGTAGCATTGCTATGATTACCATTGACAGTTAATTTCGAACATGTGTGAACATCGTTCATGTGAGTTATCCTAAATATATTAGCACGTCTAACTGAACGACAGAATACATGCCAATTGCATTGGGGTACCTTACATCTTATGCGGTAAGCCAACTGACAAGATTTAAATACTCTATATTCATAACCTTCTTTTAAACATTTTAATGCTATCTCTCTTATGCATTCGTCCTTATCCTCAAATTCGTCAAACACCTTTAAAACACGTGGAGTAAAAAAGGGTTGGTTCTTTTGGTTTTTAATAAAACTAGGTGGATTGGGAGGGACAGGCATATACTGGAACGTGTTATTTTTCCATTTATGCTCATTTTCATTCTTGGAATCGGGTTGTTCATTAGAATGCACAACTATGCTGGTTTCGTTGTTGGGTTGTTCATCAGACAAGGGAATATTTAGATCCAAATCTAGAGGTTCAGCGGATGAAGTGTCACTTACCTCTACGGCTTCTTTCAGGACGGTGATGTACAAACTTTTGATATCTTGCCTCGACTCAAACACCTCATTTAAGAAGTACACAACGTCGTCGTCGTCCGTTATGGACACCTTGTTTCTATCAATTCGGTACGATAACCCAATCAACGACAACTTACCGGTAAGCTTAAACTTTTTCTTTGCACATCGAACTAGGCTTCCGTAATCAATATGTTTAGGAAGTTGAACAAGAAATTTTGAACCCTCATACACAAAAAAAACTTTCACTATTTCGCTATTCATTTTGGTTAGAAAAGAAACAAATAGTGTATGAATAATGAATGTAGAGATATAATAGGTTATAAGAAAAGACTTGATTTACACACCACATGCTTGCTTTTACTTTCACAACACCCTATGCAATATAATATTCTGCCGTGTGCTACACAACTTGTACAATATGCTGCTTTTATCAAAACTAAATGTGCGCAAATACATCCCCACAACTAAATATAATATTCTAAAGTGAATATCAACACCTACCAGTCGCCCAAACAACAAAAAGTTGCCCAAAACTTGTATATATAAGTTGCCCAAAGTACAAGTACTTATTGTACTTGTCTTTTAGTACAATATAATAATGTACTATATTATTATTGTTATTATTATTATTATTATTATTATTATTATTATTATTATTATTATTATTATTATTATTATTATTATTATTATTATTATTATTATTATTATTATTATTATTATTATTATAGCTTTTAACACAAACTTATACTTATTATATATTAATATTTTTATTTTCGCCCGAAAAATGTACACTTTTATATCAGCACATGTTTTTTTCAATACAAACTTATTCACTTCACAGATTTTACAAAGCAAGCTTAACAAAATAAAAACTTAAAAGGTAAGTTAAATAGTAAATACAATTTAATTATGTTACCCAACAACTTTTGTGTATAGGTAGGCCAAAAGATTTTTTACATGCAAGTTGCTTTTAAACATCAAAGTCATTTTTAGGCACTTTAATATTGGGGTGCAGACACAAGGCTTGGTTCTTAAACTTACAATCCCTCACTTCCTTTTGTCGATCAAATAATCCGTAGGGTTCTTAAAGGTTAGTTAATAATATGTCTTTTTTTATTATTTTTTTTTTCTGTTGTTAATGTTAACTTTGAATAATGTAGACAACCCCGGATAGTTTTAATAACATTACTGTTTTTGAGCATCAATATGTGGTATGACACCGTGATAATATTCGTTATATTAGAAATGAAATAAGGAAACCAACATCAATGAAGTAGATTATATGATTCTATGATGCGTTTACTGTTTTGTTTTTTAGATTGTAAATACATCTGTTAAAAGCCCTGTTTTAGTGTTAAGGATGCTAATATACGTTATATCGAACCGTTCTTTTGTTGTTGATGATTGCGAAAGGATATTGAGTTTGTTATGGTTTCATAATGTTATAAATTAAATTAGGAAACCAAAGGCATTGAAATAGATTATAGTTGGAAAGTATGGTAGATCAGTTAAAAGGCCTGATTTTCTTTTTCAAGATAATTAAATACCACATCCCTGTCTCCGAAATGATATGATAAGGGAAATTGAATGGAAAAGAATTGTCAATCAATAAGTCTTGACTATTTAACTGATAGATTACGGGATGAATTTGGTATTACAATTTTGGCATACATGTTTCATGTGTTAACCCACATTTGATTGTATTAGTGTAGGATAAGTTAATGAATAAGTTTAAGTATAATCAATAATTTGGATACGGTATAAGTGTTCCGCAGGTTGATGGAAACAATACTCGATTATATTTTAATGCATATTTTTGTTGACTTATATATTGTTCCTATTACAGGATGGCGCAGCAATTCGTAATGCGATACGTGCACAACAGTTTATCAAGTGAGCAGGTAATGGTAGTTAACCAACAACCGACGTTATCCCTTTAATAATCTGCTACATGTTAAACAAAACAATAAATATCAGTGGCTGAAACTTATTTTGGGTTACATACAAAATGTTGGAACAGGTTCTTCCAGACTATTTTGAAGAGTGTACTGTACCTGACAGGCAACGACAGGTTCCGTTACAAGACGGTCGTGGCACAGAAAGAGGATCGGTGGGCTCTATGGGGCTTACAGTGGCAGGCATTTGTTTCTGCAAATGTTCCTGATAAAACATCAGACATTCATTTTGTGAAGCAGGGACAAGATGATTACTATGTCACAGTGTATGCAAAAGATGGTTCAGAGTGTGCTGGTTATGACAGGCGTACGATAGGCCCGCGGTACATACGGTGTTTGACAACATACAACCCTAGTAGCATAACGGTAAAACGAATCGTTTTATGTAAATACACAACTGTGCTTTATATTTTAAAGAAAAATAGGGGGCTTATACTATATTGAACGAATACCTTATAGAAGCTGTATGTTTGTACACGTAGTTACTTCCGGGTGATTTTATTCAAGACATCTGGCAACCAAGCTTCAAACTAATATACTCTACTGATATGATATTCTATGTGAAAAATGAGAGGGTGAAACCGTATCCGGATCATCCTTTCAGAATGAATACATTCATAGGAGATGGGTGGGATGATTTTATTAAGACTACTGGCATAGAATCTGGCCAGAGGCTTGCATTTACAAACATGGAAAGATACACATTATCTGTTGCTGTCATAGGAGGAGATGGTCTGGGACTGAGCAAAGAAGATATCCATTTTCAGTTGCCAAAAAGGCCCCCAAGACCTACTTTTTTACGTGATCGAAATGGTACTACATTTTCAAAACACCGTTAAATGTTTTCTTACAAGTATGGGACATAATATTTTCATTAACCTTCGTAAATTCGTTTTTATTAAAAGACCTGAGGTTCGAGCACCTTTGCAGATGGGCACATCATGCCGATCATGAAAATGAGGGCCACGTCCTCTACACCAGATTTACGGGAGATGACCTGGTGTTAGTCAATAACCCAATGACGTATTACTCCAATATGTTTTATATAGTTGTGGAAAAATATAAAGGTAAACATTGTTTTTTTTGCAGAAATTAGTATATGATTTCGATGAAACAGAACAGTTGCGCAAGTACACAAGAGCGAAACTTGTACACAGGAATGTGATGGGGAATGGTTTTCAGATGCATGCAGAAATAGTTATAGAACATGACAGCATAAAGAAGAAAGAATTGCTAATACTGAAGGGGAACTGGCACCAATTTGGTAAAGATTGTGCTTTTCAGGAGAATAGCATGTTGCGGTTCAAGCTCGTCCGTATCGAAAAGCGCTATGTAGGTGGTGCTGATGATGGGGTTCCAGTATTTCATGTTTGCTAAAATAATGAACGGTTTCTTTTATGTGTCTAAAAACAAAATCTGTTATCGTGGTACAATCTGCCTGTCAGATTGGTTAAACATATGTGTTTAGTAGGTAAGTACATTTTAACGGTTTAATCCTATGGATGGTTGGACTTTGATGAAAATATATTTTTTGCATGGTATGTAATTGCTTATAATAGGTTTCAATCATAAATATGAGGGTTAGGACTTGTTCATTGCACGAGGTAAAAGGATAGTGCATTTTTTTATTTTTTTTTGAAATTGGTCAATATTAAGTAAAAGTAAATTTCAAAGCGTACAAAGGAAGCTGCACTACTGTTTGGATTATTTGGTCAATCGTATGGATTAAAAAAAAAAGAAAAGAAAGGTAATATACAAAAACCAATATGCGTGCAGGTAAGTAGTTGCCCATTTCACATAAATAGTGGCCCAATTCACAAACTAGTGGGCCCCAGAAAAAAGGACACCACAAATATAGAGGAAAAAAACACAACATCTTTAACATACACCATCTCACACTCACACATACAAACTCTAATTAAATGGCATCATCCTCATCGACAGCTAGATCATTTGACAGAGACATGGAATACTATATCCGTGCTACACATTGTGATTGCAAACCACCACTACCGGTTTTTGAACAAATTGCTTGGACCCCTGGAAATCCGGGTAGAAGATTCAAGGCTTGTCCCATTTATGTAAGTTCTTTAGCCATGATTTATATATATTTTCTTGTTCTTATGTTTAACAAGATAATGAAATCCTTCGTTTCATAGGACGATCGCAGAAAATATAAGTTTTATGGGTTTACAGATGTTGAGCTACCAAATGACTATTACAAAAAATTGTTCTTCAATTTAAAGGAAGAAAACAAGAGATAAGCTCAAAATGGAAAAGGCTGCAATTTCATCTCAAGTTGTTCATGGTTCCCTAAATGATGATGCTGTTTCGAACCAGTTGGAAACAATTAAGGAAGAGATGCGTTTTATCAAGGCAAAAGTGCAATTTTATGACAAACTCTTCTTTCTCATAAGTGTCCTTGTTGTGTTAATCTCTTTTGTAATAGCAGTTAGTATCATGCAGTAACATGTTATGTTGTTGGTTGTTTATCACTTCTATGTACTTTGGATGTTTGTTGTTTATGTATAACAAGTGCTTGTGAATGTTAAACACTAAGCTTCTTAACAACTTCCTACATGCCAAGAAAAGAAACAGGAATATAATAGAAGACATGTGTTAATATAAGACATAATCCAGTACCACAAAATAATAATCGAAATAAGTCAATTGTCTAGGGATAGATAGTTCAAAGCTGAGTGCAGGGTTTGAACGATAGTTCACAGCATACAAGCCAAACAGGAACATGGTTTGGCTAGGGATAGTTAGTTCACAGATGCACAGCACAGAAATAAGCGAAAGAAGGGAATTGTTCTACAACGATTACAGTTCATTTTGTTTCAACCTTGTTATCAAAATAGTAGTCCAGCATACGTTCACGGTACGCTAATGCTGCTTGCACGGGGTCCTTCACTTCCAGTTGTTCGTTACGACACAATCTGTATAAACAAATACAAACCCACATACCACAGTCTCCAAATAGACCCCCTTGCACCGGGACACGAGCAAAGTCATATGAGATATCATACATGTCAACGGATATGCCTTTACTCTTCAAAACACCGCACTCATTTAAGGTAGGAAATCAGACACGATGGCAGGTCTTTTTTCATGCCCCTCCACCAGCTTCTTCTGTTTGACTTTACCAACCCAAGCGAGTCATAAAACGTAACGACACCAGTTGCGATGTGAAGCTCAGCTAAAATCCAATGTTTGTCTGGTTCGTTAATCGGAAAAAATACCTGATATACACAATTGAATATCACAATTTGTATGCGTAAAAAAATAGTAATAAAAATAAAAATATATAAAAAAATAAATAAATAAATAAATAAACAAAGACAACATACGTACCCTTTCAACATCTTTCCATGGAACTGGGTACTTGAGCCCGTTCGAATAGTAAGCAGGAAAAACCCCAGCAAGGATAGCTTGAGAAAAATGAGGGATTGCAACAGCCCAATCAGCCTCATTTGGTCTAAAACGTCACAATAGATCAACCCACAGATCAAGGTGCTGTGAATTCAAAATAAAATAAGCCAACTTAAATACAGAGTTGCGTACAAAAAAAACTAAAAAGGGATGTAGTTATGATACGTACATTGTCACTCAACCAGCATTTCTTAAAAGTGTCCAGCCCAGCTAACGCCAACCAGAACCGGCGGTCAACATGAATGTCACAACGACCCCACGGAAACCAATACTTGGATGGCTTGATCTCCTTCAAAAACATTCTGATATGCTCAGGCACATTTACCGTTGTGCGAGCATTGGGTCGTGATAGATCCTGAATAGCAATAACCAGTTTATAATAAATATCTAACATTCTTAAAATAGAAAAAACATTATTTAAAAGAAAATTTAGTATCCTCTTAAAGATACAACAAATTAGTTGGATACCTCTTGAAAAGGTTCGAGGGACGTTATACTGGTTTTAGACGACCTTGTCACAGGTTTATGGAAATTTGGCACAGGTCTTGGGGTAATCACCACCTTTTCCTGAAACTAAAAGTAGGAAAATACAATTTAAACATGGACACATTCCATCTTAAACACCGTTTCAGGTTTATAACCGGTATACCTCTGCAACCATAGGAGATAGAACAGCCGCCTTAACCGTCATTGACCTTGTTTTTGGAACGCGTGGAGCATTAGATGGTTGCTCAACTGGCTCTGATTTTACAGCAGAAAAACATCTCTTCTTCTTCTTCTTTTTTCGTTTCAAGCTGTTATAAGCGATAGCCTGTTGAAACTTGATAACATTAGGTGATGTCGTCTTCTTTTTCGTCTGCTTCCCAATGACAGGTGCAAATACTTTCGATAAACAAGGTTTCTGATTTGGTTTAACAACATTTATGTATTCACGATTGACCGTTTGATTCTGTGTTTAAAACATATAATGTGTTATAACAGACATCCTACAACATATAAGTTATACAAAACATCTAATCGGACCTACCTCAGAATCTTGGTTAGGCACGGGTATGTCTTGCTTGTTGACCGGATTACAACCAGGAACGACCATTTCTGCAGCAAAACCTTCTGTCTTTCCATCCTTGTCATGTATATATTCACCTTCCGTAACATCATCTAAGGAAAACTCGTCTGCATTCTTGTCTGCGTTGTCAAGGTTAAGGTATTGGTCCGTAAAATGACCCTCCTGATCAAATTTACATAAACATACATGCATCAGTATGATAGTCACGGATACCTGAAACAGTCTGATCTTTGTTGAGATTGAGTAAGGACTGCGCAACTACAACAACAGGTGGATAAGCATCAAACGCAGGAGCATCAGGTGATCTTATTAGAAACTGCATGGACGAATTATACAACTGAGAATCATTATAATCGACCTTCCCATCTTCCTCATCAATTTCCATTGGCTTAACTGGCTCAATTAAATCAGGGCCATTATCTTTACCAGCAGGTGAAACTGTGGTCTGGTTTTCAAAATCGTAAAAATTGAAAGGTCAGTAAATATATAGCATTGAAACATTAGGAAATAGAGAATCGTTATAATCAACCTTGACATCTTCCTGATCAATTTCCATACGCTCGCGTAAAAGTTCAAAATCATCTGGATGATCAGCTGAAACTGTGGTCTGCTTTTTGAAAATGAGATCATTGAAAAGGTTAATAAATATACAAATTGTAAGAACATCATCATATATACTTAGAAACTAACCATTGGATCGTTTTGATCAGAAGCTTTTGAGCATCTGGGAGATTGATGTGGTGGTAAGTTTAAGGTTAAGGTGTTGACATATGAACCGTCGTCGGTTTGTTCACAATGTTTTGGCTCTACATTCGACTTGTTGACAACATCCTCGGTCTTTGCGTCTACATTAAAAAAGCCCTCTAGCTTTTCAATTTTGCTTTTGATTTCCTCAACCTCGGCGACCACCTCCATCATTCTCGATCCTCGATTCTCCATCAAGGCTAATCTTCTTTTACAATCATTAATCTGTTGGAAAAGTTCAGCCATTGAAAAATTTGATGCCAGATTACTATTACTCGGTTCATTTACCCTATCAACAACACCGTCACTCTGTAGAACATTGGATGTGTGAACAGCTTCCTCACCATCTCCATGTCCATGGACAGAATCCTCATATTTTCTCTCATCAACATGACCTTTCTCGACTACCCCACTATCCACACCTTCCCCACCATCTACGCTTTCACATTCCATACGATCTCCATTTTCATGTCCATCTCGTTCTTCATCACCAACATCTCCGTCTATCTGATCATCTCCACCTCCCTCTGTTTGCCCCTGGCTAAGATTTGTATCAAGATCAATCAATCCCTCGATAAAATTAACACTTGCTATAAACCATGGTTCCCTCATCTCCTTTAGTGTCGGAAATAGGTAGATGGTTGGCTTCATCTCCTAATAATGGGGAAAATTGGTGAGTGTTTGATATATGTTAAGCATATGTAGCCTAATAAACAAAAAATGTATTAAATAGAATTACCAATATGTGTGGTTTTTACCTGTCCAAATATAGTCGAATAATCTGACTTCCCAAACGTTGCAACCTTGGTCCAAGCAATACCACGAGGTATGACATTCAAGTTTTTTATCCACCAGTTTGAGCTCTTGGGGAATGTTTCCAATATCCATATCTTTACAAAAATGAAACAAATACACTTATGTTAAAGTTTATAAAACAAATCAGTTAAAAATGAAAAACAGTATGAAATATACACACCAGTGAAAGTACAGAGCACATACTTTATCATAACATAATTAGGAAACCAGATACAGAGCACATACGTTAATTAGGAAACCAGATAAACCATAGCAACATAAACAAACGAAAACACACAACCTTACAAAGTAAAATATATAACATAATTATAATTTTACTAAACAAACTAAACCACACAGTATCGTATAGACATAAGCCATTTTATCATGACAAACCATTTCAACATGAAACACAAGTTACATAAAACAAAAACACATTAAGTAATTAAAAATAATAATAATAATAATAATAATAATAATAACAATAATAAAACAAACACCAACCTACATCATTGAAGCCATAAAACCAAATTTAAAACTCAACAAATTAAATGATAAAACTGGAAATTATTCTGACCTTGAAAGCCCAACAAAATCCATATAGATTGTATGTGGGTTGGTAGTATGGGTTGGTTTCAATTGCATTTAAATGAAGCTGGTTGTGTTTAGGAACGACATTCATAGTCCTGGAATAAATTTCTCCCACATGTATTCGCCCCAAGGAAATACATTCCACTCATGAAAATGCTTCACCAAAGCCATTATATGGTTAGGGATAACATTCCTATCTTCACGACCCATAAACACCAACTCACATGCAATTAACAGACACACTCTCACAGCATCATCATCTCTTAAAGTTAACCACCTATCACCCCTAAGAAGCTTAAGAAGATCGATGCCCTTTACACTTTTCACAGCCATTGATTTCTTCTCAGGAAACACACGATCACTAAAAGGGCTATCTTTTCGAGCTTTGGGGGTCACCACATTCCCGAATCGAAATCCGGTAATCAAACAAAATTCTTTCCGGCCAAACTGTAGATAATGATCCCCAATGTGGTATATAATTGGAAAATCAGGAGACAAATTAGATACAGAAACCTGATGTTGCAAAACATAATGCATCAAAAGGCTATCATTTGATGTATAGGGAACATCCAACCAAGGACCAAAAACTGTACTTCTGAACAATGATTCACGATTTGGTTTTGACTCCAACTTACCTTTCATTTCTTTCAGCAACTTCACCGATGACCTAATGCTAATTTTCACATCATACAACGGATTCAAATTAGCCATATAGAGAAATTGCTGTAAAGATAGGGGTTCTTAAATGTTTAACAGTCACTGTTATGGTTTGATCTGGAAGGCGGAGAGGATGAATTTACTGTTTGCATTTTCACGGTGGGATACAAATGGGTTGTGGGAAGGTGCGTGTTTTCTTAATGGTTATTTACCCAATTAATAAGTTGCCCAAAAAACTGTTCTTTGAGTTGCCCACCAATAATGCATAAGTTGCCCCAAAGTACATGTTGACAGATGTCCTTTAATATTATTTTATTTAAAGTAACTGTTCACTAAAAGACAAAAAATGTACAGTTGCCCAAATACGGTTGCCCAGTATTTACAAGTTGCCCGATACGAAATACCTTACACATACCTTACATATACCTTACACACACTTACAAGTTGTGTACTTTATTCACAAAGTTTAAGGACACGTGTCGCGCTTATATGGAGTCGCTCATTTTGAAAGTTGCCCTGATCCAAAGGAGGAAAGAGAAAAAAAAATCTAAAAAGTGACTAGACAAAAGTTGCCCGGTCCATTTTTGGGATTACCCCTTTGTATAATAACTAAAAAATTGAGAACTTGAACTGGTTATTGCCGATTGAGACGCCTCTTAGATATAGTGCTGCTCTATCTAAGGGGATGCCCAAATGCAAGAACATAATGCTAGTCACAATTTAGTTAAATGAAGTACATCAACAGTATATAAGCAAGGATAGTTTCTTTTCTTTAGCCATGTGGGACTGATAATTCAAAGTCAGAACAAAAGCTTATTTTGGGTAAAGAAATCGCTTAATAAAACAAAGACACTCATCAAATTTTACGTTAGTCATGTAACCATCGTCCGGGGTGGACTGAGTTCCTTATCATTTTCATTAATGATGAGTTATACTTATAACAAAAATGATGAGTTATACTTATAACATCCCTGAATTACAATCCCTGGTTTAACTAGAAAATAGCATTTTCCCTTAGAATAACGGTTTCACTCACAATTATTAGGTTCCTCGTGAAACTGACGGAAGATGAAAGTGAAATCAATTTAGCAAGTGGTGAAGTTGATTGGCCAGAATTTTCATGGGCAAACACTCGAGACGTCATAGAACAGGTTAACCTTCTTTTAAAATATCTACCATTTCTTCAATTTTATCATAAACTTGCATGGAGATGCGGTATGTGACATATATATGGATCTAATAACAATAGGCGGTGGAGTACAAAAGGCCGACTTATGAAGAGGTTATAAAAGCGTTCAAACCTCACTTAGATGATGGTGGAAAAGCGGCAGCAAAATGCAGGTCAACGAAATGGTGAATGTGTCAAAGTGATCGAGGTTGGTGTTTCTAACAAATAGTTATGACAGTATAAGCTTTTCACGAAATGTTAATATTATATAAGTCCTTTCCAAAAAAAATATTATAATATAAGTGAAACAGTCTCACCAATTTGAGACGCTGATGTTTTCTCCTTTGGAACTTTGGAAGTACTATTTTGTCTATAAATACAGTTTCTATAAATTTGCTTGAAGGGTTTACTTATCCAACCTAATAGTCTTTGGGAAGTTGAAATTTGTATTTCTAATCGTAGAGTAACGTATTCCAGCAACAATCATGATTATAATAAGTTCATAGAATCTTGGGTGCAGAAACTAACAAACTACCTTATATGCACAATGAAACCCGTTTCTGTAAGCTCCATCACTCATAGATTCTCGTTGTAACATTAGACGGATTTTAACCATGTCCATAGGTGCAGTTATGAGGGCAGTGGCGGACCCAGGATTTTTCAAGACGGGGGGCAAAAAAAATTTTTTTGATAAAAATTCGTGATGCATCTTAATAAAAAGGTCATAATTTTTTTTTTTCAACACTAAAAACTAAGATTTTTACATTTTTTGCTTCAAGGTGGGGGGCAATTTGATTTTTTGGAGGAGTGGTCCCAAAAAAAAAATTTTTTACACTAAAATCTGAACTTTTTCGGCGAGTCGTGGAGGGCACCGCCCCCCCAAAGTCGAATCCTAGGTCCGCCCCTGTATGAGGGTACTCACGGAGCCTGCAATTGAACTCGATCTTCAAATGATGCAAGTCACAGTTTTCATGATATAATAAGATCGAAAAAAAGCTTGATGAATATAGCATAAATTTTAATTGTAGGGTCGAGAGTGCATAAGTTTTTAAAAAATGTACTAAGGTTGTAATGGGCCAGTTTTGGTATTGGTCGATACGGTATAGGGTTTAGGTAAACGTGCAAAACATAGCACCACCAAAATCTGAATGAAAATATACTAAAAAATTCAAATAAAAAATCTTATATATATTTACTAGTTATAATGCCCGCGCATGCGCGGGGTTTTTCTTAATTTTTTGACTAAAGGATTTTTATTTATTAAAAAACAATTATTTTAATTTTTGTTTTGTTTTATTTGTGGGTTTTAATTTTACATTATACGATGAAGAGAGCGACTATGTGCAAGTAGAATGTCCGTAAATGCACGAGGTTTTTTTTTTTTAATATTCTTGAATAATGTATTTTTATATATTAAAAAACCAAAATGTTGATTTTCTTGACTTAGACTTGAATAAGCTTAATGCCACCTGACTTGAATAATGTATATACGATTTAAAAGATATAATATAATAAAGTATTAAAACATATGAAGAATTATCAAAATTCTTTTTTTTTTGGTAAAGGGGAGTAATCCTGCACCCTGGTAAATATATTAGCCAAAACTTTTACGTACAATGGATATGGGTGAAGTCCCACTTTATTTTGAATAAAATTTTAAACAGTCAGGCGGTGGTCAGGTTTCTGTGGAATAGTTGGAATGTGTGAAAATATAGAAACGAAGTCCAATTATGTTTTCCAATGCATATATATAGATAGTAAAATGTATTGTTATTTATCGCACAATTTGGTGAAATGACATGTAACTAAAGAGCTTGAAAATAAACTAATGTCGCCTGATGCACGATAAGCATTTTTCAGTTTTCGATATACAGTCGAAGTTGATGAGCGTTTTTCGCTTACCAACAGTTTTTGTTGCTTCAATACATACATTAATATATACACTTAACAAAGAGATTAACAAACCTGAAAAATTATTCAATAACAGCTATTCTATTTAGTTAGTTCATACCACCATCATATGCGAGCAAATTCTATCATTTATAATTATTTCATGTTTACTATAAGATAAATATTGAATATTTATATTAATACATCTCTAATATACAAACGCATCCCATATTGATGTCCACTGTTTTCATATCACGTAATTATGAAAAGACTATTTAGAAGCTTATCTTTACTACCTATAAAGGGAAAAGAGTCAAAAGGTGAAAGTGAAAAGTCAATAATGTTGAAATGTTGAAATGTTGAAATCTTATTGAAGGAAATTATGAATGTAATTAATATTATTATTAAAACACCCCATTACTTAAAAGTACAATGATTTATTCACATTGTACAACCAATTAAAAACATATCTACCAAATTAAATACAACCAATTAAAACACAAACCGGGTTGACCCGGGACGCTTCAAACCCGACGGGTTGAGCCGGTTTAATTTGACCCATTTTCGACACAACCTAGAAAGTTGACCCGATTTAAATCGACCTATTTTTCAACCGGAACGGTTCAACCGGTTGAACCACCCGGGTTGAACCAGGTTTCAAAACATTATGTTAAATTTCTAAATCTTCAAACTTTTATTGTTTTTCGTTTATAACCTATAAACTTTTTTTATCAATACACTATCTGTCGCTATAAAATCCCGTTGCTATGCACGGGTACTCGTCTAGTATTTATTATACATATACTATGTTAATTTTGCCACTGTTTGTTGAAGATAACGCCCAATACAACTCATAAACTCAACATAAATAAGGAGTACATTGATAAATGGGAGACTCCACAGACCAAGAATAACTTTATGAGACCGAGCAATAAGACCATGACCTTCAATGCTTATGTCCACATCACTAAACTCACCCGTCGTATATAATTGTTCAAGTCTCTGAACATTAGCAGGAAAGCCCGAAGGGAAAGGCAAGACCATTACAATGTCGCTGAGAATTCGGGTAATAAATTTCTACGTTCTATCAAGAGTCAAACAACTTCTTAGTGAGTTTAAATCTTTCGATAGCTTTTGCACATTGCTTCAGCAATGAAGTTGCTCCAAATCATAAGCTTACATCATGCCGGGAACCCAATAGTGACTCTCGAATCTACATTATAGACACAGGAATTATTAGAATCTAAGGGAGTGTTTGGATGCGTGTTTATATCACATAATTAAAGCTAAACAAAAAAGGGTCGAATCACATGAGCATGTAATAACTAAACAAAAAAGGTCTCCAAACTCATCGAAGATAAAATCCCATTGGTTTATAACCTCAAAAAGGGCTTTGGTATAACAAAATTTGAAGGGACTGCATGCAATTTATTATTATAAGCATCAATATGTACTCAAAGAATGGTTAATCAAACATGAACAGGTCTACGCAATCATTATAATCTAAATTCTAGAAGCGAATAATGAATCACTTCAATTTACCATTAAATAGTCCGAATCAAATGTTTAGACATGATTTGGTTTGTTTTTGTTTAAAATAACTTATCTTGGTCCTTAAATAGCTAACGTTTGAATTGCCGCTCCTTCCACGGACCATGGCACAAGAGCAGCTACAACTTCACCCCATTCCTACGCCTTCAACGTTGATGGCTTATCGTTAAACTCATTAAGATATAAACTATGTGTTCAAGAAATATTTTAATCCTCACTTTGATGGTAATGGAATTACCTGAAATACAACATTATGCTTTATCAAATTTAAAATTTGAATAAGATTACAGAAAAAGCACCGTATAAAAACTTGGTTTGATGAAAATAGTTGACCAAACCTACATGATACATCATATTAATCGGATTGTCAAAATAATAAAGAATACCTTATAAATCTCAAGAACACCAACTTAAAATACAATCACAGCCAAATGCTATCTAGTAGTTGATTAAGATCATAAAGGTGAACGATTCTTTGTGGATTTATGTGTTTCCACGCTGATTTAGTAAAACGGATTGTAACAAATGGAGTTTAAGCTTTGAGTAAAAAATATGAATTTTAAACCAGAAAGTGTTTCGGGTCAACCAGACCTCATTCAAAATTCACCTTTTTGACCCATTACTCAAACTTCCTAACTAATCACTCTGAATATTATATGTAAGTATGTAACACACTTGATCCAAAGACTAAAGTAGTGTACACCGAGAATCCCGACAAGGAGTATTTCAAGTCCAATAATTTAGTCCGCTATAGTTGTGGTAAGAGAGCTACCATACGCAGAGACTTTTAGCGACAGTTCAAATCTTACAATTCTAGAGTCAGGTCAAAGCACTATAAAAAACGTATCTGGGTCAGTCAAATTTGTGGGGGTCCTAATCACTGGGCGACCAATGGTGGTGCAGCCATTTATGGATACTGTAGACACACTTGTAGCAGCTTGGCTTCCTGTATTAGAGAGGCCAAGGTGTCACCAATGTTCTGTTGGTGACTATGGTTTCGCAGGAAAGCTGGCCTGTACTTGGTTTAAGTCGGTTGATGAGTTACCCATGAATGTTGGAGACCGACGTTATGACCCATTGTACCGGTTTGGGTTTGGACCGACCACAACACCCACTAAGACCACATGAAATGGTTATCTATGTTATCTTTCCGTTCTAGTTTAACATGATAATAATCTTATTGATTAAGATTTTGATTATTTAATGTTCCATGTTAAAAATACAGTATAAAAGATGTTATAATTTATAACCTTTTTTTACCATGGAAACACCAACCTTCATGAGACAGTTTCTACCTTGCTCCCCCTCTTTTCCACACCATTTTCTGCTATAGCTTCTTGTTGTTATGCCAATTTCCATCTTGTGATTTCCTATTCGGCGTCAGTAGTGCCCATCATTTGCCTTTCAGCTTGCACCACAAGAAAGTAATATTATATACAAATGTACTTTGCATATGAATTAGCACATAAATACTTTGTCAAAGCAATCTCATCGGAACCTCAAAGCAATCTCATGGGAGGGTTCCCTTACCACATCATTGCTGATAAGGTATTGGATCATCCTAACATAAAATGATTTACTCCGTAATAGCTAAATTAATATGTCAATACAATGAGTCGCAATTTAAACCGTTTATGATATGGTATCAATGAGTACTTTTCCTTGTAAAAGAACTCCTCAATCATTATAAGATATACTAAAACCCAAAAAATAACGGGGTCAATAATAAAATATTACGGAGCCCGTTATGCATTAATAACTCTCCTTATTGGTCCATTCTTAGTGGGTTGCGAACTCCAAAGCCCAACAGTGCACCTGACTTATATTTTGGCAAAATTTTATTGGTGGTGGAGTGACTGTTCATGCCCCGTTTTCCCCTAATGACTCCTTAACCTTTGTACAATACCATTGGGAACATAAAACACATCTTACTTTTTTTTGTGTACGCCACCTGTCTACGTAAATCTGAATAAGAAGATTCATGAATGTCCCTTTTTATTAACGTTAATTTCTTCTCCGAATTTCAAAACACACACACCCACTACTAGAAAATTCCACCGCCTAGCAAAAAAATCAGACATCTATCTTTCAGAAGCTCTCTAAAAAAAGGCGAACATGGTTTAATGAAGATGATTAGTGTCGTTAATGGTGAAAATGATGAAGAGTGTCGGAAGGGTATTGTTATAATGGATATTCAGATTGCAACTCCTTTATTTAAATTTGAGGTAAATTATTTTGGACATTTATTTTTATATAAAAACGATTGGATTAAAGATTGTGTTTTAGTGGTTGGTTTTCAAAATTGTTTGGTGGGTTTTTGTTGCCTTTTAAATGTGTATTTGAAAGTTTAAGCTTTTTGTTGATTCATTTTGTTTTTAGTTTGATTTTATGGATTTGCTGTAGCAAGATCTTGAAGTTTATTATGTGTTCTTTTGAATACTTTTTTTTCTCCTAAGTTGGCGTGTATACAATATAGCATTCTGAATGTGAGTCAAGGAACCATCATGTTTTTAAGATATGCAGCAGGTGGGGGCTGAAATGGGTGTGGGATTGGGGGACTTAAGTAGGTGCTAATATGGGTGCGTTTGGGTGCTCAAATGGGTGCTGAAGTGAGTGGGTTTGGGGTTTTTAAGCTTATACAGTTTCTGATGTTTGCAGTTTTTAAAAAAGAAGTTGCTGCAGAGTTGCTTAGAAGAAATGAAAATGAAACTCAATGACATCTAGATTACTTGACGAATCTACAGATTAATTCTAATATTAAGGTAACGTTTCGGTCGTAATTGTTTGTGACATGAAATTCTTGAAAGAACGACAGAGATTCTAATAGACTCTAAAATTTTGTAACTTCTCAATGAATCAAAAAAGAAGAGATTAGGTGAAACTGGAGATTTTATTCGTATGGGGTTCAATGACTGTGTATAATAAATGAAATAAGGGGAGTAAATATATGAATTTTAAATAGAAAAGGGTGGGTGTTTAGATTTTCATTTTGAATAGGAAGCCAAAAGAACTCGGAATTGATATGCATTTTGTTGGTTTGAGTAATATGGTAGTGAATTGAGCTTAGCCACAATGTGTTTGTTGAGACGTCTTAGATTTAAGAGAGTCGAGTTGTGTCGACCACTTTACATTATACATTCAACTATTGTTGATGAAGTATATCTTTGGACTTTGGTACAGGAACCTATCCAGCAGATGACTACTGTTTGGTAGACGGAGAATATGGCCGAATTTGCAAACAGAATGTAGTTCTCACAATTGAGAATTTGAATGCAGAGGCTTTACGAGTTAGTATTACGCAGGGTTTTGGTAACAGGAACAGGCCCCATAGATTGTGTTCTAGCAGAACTAGCACAGCACAGCAGGAACAGGGAATGCGCACCAGACTTGCAAATAGCAGCAATTTTGTTTAGCACAAGCCCCATAAGTTTTATTTGACCCTAAAAGATACGGTACATCTCTTTCTAAATCATGGAAATCATGGTTCATACATAGATTGTGTTTGAATATTTCCTATTTGGAAAAGTTTCATGGTTGCAAATTATATTGAATCATTTTTCTAAACATAAAAGTTCCTAACAAAGGCCTGAAAAGTTGATCACTGAATCTGATGTGTTTGTCTAGGATTTGTTACTTCAAAGTACGCATGTGGTGGACAAGGACCATACAATACAATCGGGCTATGCACACCGATGTTGAATTTGTGCCGTAATAAAGATACATAACTGAATAGGTGGCAAAGTGGCAACCAACAGAAGATGGGCATGTTAGTGAGTTGGCCAGCAAATGGATCGTACACGAGGTATTTTTCTATTACTACTTTTTTTGGTGCTAATGTTGGTGACTAGAGATAGCTAGATCATTTTGTAATAACCTACTTGAGGTATACAGAACTTGCTGCATCAATATGGCGTCACTTCGTCTGATCTATTTTTAACCTTTTTAGCGGTGTAATATCTATTAATGGCTGTTACAAAAACACATTTGCATTTGACCAAACACTTTTTGTGTTTTTGTAACAGCCATTAATGAGAACCAATAAGTAACTGCTTGCAGCTCCCCTAAAAATATTGAACGGGCACATTCTGCGACTGAAGGTAAATTCAAATACCACTATGTTTGCGATTCAGTATTTATCTTCACAGTATGACTTATTGTTGCTATGTTATTCTATTTGGGGCTGATCAGTTCGATGTTTGCTTTTCTTTGATCATTTTGCGAAACCGCTGTATAAGTGAATGTATATATAGATAATTGTTTTACATGTATGCTTCAACTGTGTCATATATAGGATGCTTCCCTAGGAACTAACTGATTAGTTTATAAGCTTGAAATCTGGATATCGACATGTAAAAAGAAATAGGATCAGTTGTACGATGGATGTTGTTTGTGTGCTTGGTTATAATAATTAAATGTGTCAATTGACCTGTTTGGAAAATAGTCATGCTGTGTAAGTGTGATAACATAGGTGTATTGACTTTGTAAAATAATCATGTTGTATTCATTTGGAAACAGAAGGTGGAAATAGTCGATCTGTCATGCCACAAAGGCCAATCAAAGACGCTATATCTGTAAATATGAAAAGTGTGCTGAACGGGCTCGAATTCCAGGTATAGACATATTTACATATATTCTTCAATTCATTGCTCACATTATCAATATTAGGTGTATGTTATTCCTTGGATTAACAACTTATTGAATTACAACCATCTTTGATAATCAAATATGGAATACAATTGCGTTGTAAGAAGAGAAAAACAAGTTGTTTCTTTATGGTGGGGTGAGTTTTTATATTTTTTATATTTTTTTATAAGAAATCATGTTAATATTTCTGTATTATTTCCCTCATATATTTACCCCCTGTTACTTTTCTGTTCGCTATGAAACATAATCCTTAGGCACGGTTGGTGGTAGTTTTAGAGGAATATAAACTAAAGAGACTACAAAAAGAAGAGGAAAAGAACTGTTTCAAGGTAATCTTTTTATGTCATCTTGCTATACGAGTAGAGGGGGTAGGATGGGTGATTCGAGCATCTTGGTTAATGGGTTACGTTGAATTCGGGTCGAACTGGGTCATTTTAGTACGGTTAAAAATGGTCCAAGTCGGGTTGGGTTCTATCAATAAGTAAACTTTTTGATTATTGTCAACAACATCGTGTTAAAGATGCTTTGGTCATGTACGATTCTCACAATGACCACGCTGCCAATGTCCACATCGCAGGTTAACCTTTATGACTGAATAATGCAATGTTCAAGGGTGAATAGGAATGTGTGTTGTTTCCATATGCTTTTCAAACGTTCCTTTTTGTAACTGACTTCAGCCCACACGATCTTATGCAAGTGGATCTTTGAATTTGAAGAAGTGGAAGCTATACCAGAAGAGGAAGATTCCGGGGAAGCTATGAAACAGTGGGAGCCAGTTGCGATCCAACCAAAGGCACCAAGTGGAACCAAAGTAAGCATAAATTCAAACTTTTAATAAGCAAGCCCAAACACCCTATAAAGATGCATAAAGCAAGTGCGGTTCTTATATTATTAGTTTCTCAGAAAATAAAGACATGATGAACTACTGTTAAACGGGTCATTTGGAAATATGGACCATGTATGTATTTTTTTGGGTAAAAGGGTTAATACACCCCGGCAAAATTCATTACACCAAAAACATTGAAGTACAAAGGATGAGGGTGTATTCCCTCATCTCAGTCCCTTAGGACACTTACAGACACTTATATAAGAATGAAAAACCATTCCTATAACTTACCACTAACCCCTATAAGAGTGACAAAACCACTCTTATAACAAATATATGAACATAAAATTACAACGACAATAAGATTACAAATTAAAACCACAAGTAAATACTTGAATCTGCACATGTCGTCATAAATGTCCATAACCTTCAACGATGCAGCCGAAACCATGGTAGGAGAGAAATCCACACCATTGATCCAAATAACTACAACGATCCCCATTGATCCAAACAGAACCAAACAAACACTACAACTCGATCCAATACCTCATCTACTACAAGTTTCAATGTGGTGAAACTCAAGCTTAGAATGAAACCCAATGTATCTTGATCAGTCATAGACGAAAATAGGGTTGGCATACCCTAACTTACAGCAAAAAGATCACCATCAATCACAACGAACCCCTTCATGGATCATCAAATTTGAAATTCAGTTCACAAATATCACACAACAATTGGTGAAGGACTCTAAAACCGCGGATAGAGCAGCAAGCATAAACTCGCTCCAACAGTGTATGTTTAAGTGCAAAACCAAACACAAATCAGATTATTCATTGTAAATGTAGCAAACCTACGCACTTCCATAGTAGCAGCTTCACTCCATCATCAAAAATATTAATGCTAACACCAATCAGATGAACAAAGCAGCAACGAAACCAACATTAATTCCCTTATCTCGACCCCCATAATAACCACCACACCATAGGTCAGAAAAGGAACATGAATATGCCAAGTATCAAACTCCCATAAGAGCTTAAACTTAGCAAAATTATCTTCTTCACCAATGGACCGACTAGAAGACAAACTTTCATGATGAAATCATAATCAATATGCCCAAAAATTGTGTCAAACGACCTGTTACAGCAGCACATTGAAACACTTCACCAACAAAACACAAATCCAGATAACACTTCAAGAAAAAGACCATATGCCCTTCGAGTGTCCACTCGACTTGTACCACATGTCGAACAACATGTATAAAGGCCACACATAGGGATAACGTAGTCAAACTGAAACCATAAACTTCATTGCAGCAGCAACGATAGAAACAAGTAATACCATTCAGTTGCACGCACAAAAAACCCTAACTTACACATAAAACAGCCAAATCGATTTGTAAAGGACCATGTATGTATAAAATCATTCATGTATAAGGTATTTAGTCGAAGCTCCAAATGGCCAAAATGTAGTACTATTGTTTCTGATTTGTACCATGATATATCCAATGATCAACTTTTCCATTTAAGTTATTTGAATAACCTGGAACCATATCAATTCATTAAAATGTGTGTATTTTCATTTCTCAGGTTCCGACTACTGTAATTGATTTAGAGAGTTGATGATCATGATACATTGATGACTTAAAGAGCTGAGGAGGGTAATGTTAATGCTGACGGGACTGATACTAGACAGAAGATGAAGCCAGCGCGAAATAGATTAACACACAGTGATTGTGAATGACCAGTTCACCAGATATGGAGCATTTAGTGAAGGCCGTTGGATATGCCTCAAGACGCTTCCTGCGTACACTCTTCATTCAACTTCTCGCAGCGGTATGTTGTGTTCAATCATATCTTGCATGAACTGTTGTAATTTATGTTCTTATTCAGTTGTTATAGTAACAATGATGAATTGATAATGTACAAATCTGTATTATTTGTTATGGAATCTTATGTGAATCTTGAACATCATAAAAAATACAGTAAAACCCAAGTGGAAACGGGGGCGAAAGAGTTTGTGTGTTTTGTTTCGGATAAATTACTGAAGAATTTTTTTACGTGTGCAGTTGGATTATGATGCTAGAAATATAGATATATCCACATAATCTTTCCGTTGTTAATCATAGTTGTGTGTAACTCATCTTTAATCTGTAATAACCTATGATTATAGGGAGACATGAGATGAAAAAAATGCCTTGAAAACAACAAATGAACTAAACAATGGGTACGGTTGCACTACAAGCTTAGGTAACCCTTTCAGAGTTGACTTCGGTATATTTTTACACAGCCAAAAAATACCAATGCATTTTTACTGCAAAAGCTAAGGTAACAAACCCACAAGTAATTTTTAAACCTTATGCATGTTTCTAATGAATATGTAGGCTGTTATTCTTTATATGTCAACAGCAAAAAGGAAAATCCTAATGAAGAAACCAAGAAATTAGTTGTAACATGCTTCAGTTCATTCCCTTTAATCAGCCACAAATGTTTTTTTTACTAACTTTATTAATTATGTATAAAATTGTATCAAAGATGTCTGCGTCAATTTGAGAATGCAAAATGAGAATAAGTTGTGCACATGAATAACTTATAAACTCGACGTTAACAACATCCTTACTCAAATGAACTGGAATACAAATATAAACGTTCACACATAACGAGATCACCCATATATTTAAGCTAAATAAACATTAACAAAATTCTTATATGCATCAACGCAATGCCCCGCAGCAACGCGCGGGCTAACATGCTCGTTTACAGCTAAAGTATAACTCAATTTAGCCGGTGTACCTATAAATGGATCAAAGTAGCCACATGTATCTCATTCCTGGTTTACTGTAACATGGGACGAAACAACTGTGGATGTCTAATACTAAATTCTTAAACTTGTCAACCTTACCACAACACAATAATGCCAAAATATCGTGTTTACTGACATAGATGGGAAAATCCGTTGATGGGTTGGATGGATCCATATGCAAATGTTGGTGATGCTGCACTCAGTTTCACCAGCGAAGAAGATGCAAAGGCATTTGCAGAAAAGCATGGTAGGAACTATACGGTAAGAATTATAAACAGATAGTTTTAACAGAACTTTGTGTTTGTTTATTAGCTTTGCATTTGAACATATTAGCTTCCCTAAACTTGTTTATATAAAATATCTATTAAAATAATAAATATGATGTGCTGTATATGTATTTGAATTGGCAATGTCTGTACATCTGTTTTATTGTATAACAGAAGTACTAAATAGGCATCACCTGTGACTATTGTTGTTATGTACTAAATTAGTTTCCTTAAAGTTTTCACTTTCAAGTTGTAACCTATACAACTCATGTCCTTAATCAATAGTCATTAGTGATGCCTATTTAGTACTTCTGTTCTTCCACCCTTGGTATTCTAGATTATCCTCTTTTATCCCATCCCATAACTAGTTATCTAGTTTGAAATCTCAATATGTAATCTAATTGTGCTATTTAGTTGTTTCTTCCACTTTAAGTTTATATTTGTTGCTGCTCCTTGTATCTAATTTTGTTAACTAGTTAATCAGCTAAATGAATTTTGTCTGCAGGTCAAGAAGCACCAGACACCACTGTTAAAGGTTTGACACATAACCCTACCCCTTATGTCGTCTCTAATTATCTGCATGAAAGAAGAAATGTCAAATCTGTTTTTTGTACCAAACTACATGTTATCCTTTGGATTTTGCATGGTACATGTTTGAATGGCTAGAGGTGGCAGCTTCGACCTGGTTGTTTTTAAAGGGGTCAATTCTGGTTGTCTTACAGTGTCGTCTTGACACGTTGAAAGTTGCCTAAAGTTTATACAAATGCTGACAACCTTCTACATGGTTCTATTAAACAAAGATTGATTATAGCAATTAATTTTTTTTGTTATTATATATCAAAATTAATTATTTATAAATATAAAAATTGAAAAGACAAAAAAGTTGTGGGCGGGTTGCCCGTAGCTGACAGTGTGTACACTACCTAGATTGTCCAAGCTGCCCATTTTGCCACCTCAGTACCCTAAACCCGATAACCAAAAGCACAACAATTTATTTTCAGAATCTAAATTTTTTATTATACAGGATAAAGACTAAAGAGTACACCCAACAGTAAGTATCATTCCTAACAAATGCCAATTAAGACTAATTGATCGAGAGCAGCCAACGTGTTGTAAGCTTAACGTATGAATTATTAATGTACAGACAGATAAATTACAATTCGGTTAATCGAATAGTTTAATTAAACTTGACATTTATTCTCATGATTTTCTGAGACATATTGCATATGTTTCAAATCCTAAACTCTCTAATGAAAACTACTTATTTGTGGTGCGTGCTTAGTTTCAAAGCATATAAGCAATCCAATGCTAAAATAAACCACAAAAAAGTTACTTTATTTGCCACCTCTAATGAAATTCATCAACCATGTTCATGAAAGTATAAGCACAGATACAATGTTGCATCTTAAAAACATGAGTTTCATTGGGGATTAATATCGAACACTTGGTGGTCATCTAAATTAAAGTGGCCAAACACACTTAAATACTAAAATCAAACATATTCAACAATCACTTGCTATGTTAATTAGTTGATAGCATATTCTAGGTGACTAAGTTACCTGTTGTTTGTGATTCGTTAGATGTTTTTCTATTGACATGATCTATATGAATAGGATATGAATAAGATGTATTGAGATTTTAGGTTTAGATAAAGGACTATCAATACACCAATTGGTCCCCCAATTAAAAACATCTGAGTATTCAAATTAACCTCACCTAATTCGATTGTTTCATCACCTGCCCTGTTGCATCACCTGCAAGGCTGCGAATAATTCAACATCAAATTTTAATTCGACAACCTGGTTGGATTTGGTAAACTTGTAAAAAAGGAGATGGCATTCTTTTAGGGGTAACTGATGCTACTGGTGATGGACGAAACATGAGTCCTTGTTTTTTTAAGTTACATCTGTGTATTCTGGATTTGTGTCGACAGCCGAACTCAGTTTTGTTTTTACTTAATTTTCAGTTTTGACCCCTATGTCTTGTAAATGACCCCGCGTTTTTAAAGTTTTGACTTTTTATAATTTTGACACATATATTTTTTAGATCAAATTTTCTTAAAAAACGAATTTACGAATACTATTGCCAAATAAGGAAGTATTTAGGATTATTTAATCTAAAAAAAACAAATTATTTAAAATAAATAAATAATAATTAAAAAATATTGCCTGATAAGGGAAGGTTGAGTTTTTTGAAATGAAAAAGTCCCCACTTGAGGTTTTGTTTTATTATATAAAAGATTTTATTTTTATATTAGAAAGAAGAATACTTCTTCTTTTTATAAGATTAAGTGTCTATTTCGAGAGAGGCCCTCGTAGGACGAGCTGTATTTTATGCATGTTCGGGTTTGTGTTCAGTTGCTGACTTTTAGGGCGCGCAGTGGTTGCTATATAATAATTATAGCAATTGTTTATAAATTCTAGCAGTTGTTGCTATACTATATAATTGTTGCTAAAGCCGTTTTTGCTAAAGCAATTGTTGTGCGAAACTACAAAAGTACAAAATTTACACTCTAAAACTGGCGTTATGGTTTATTAGAGCGAAGATGCTCGAAAAAAACACCATATATGTACCAGTTCTTAACCTTTTAGAGATATACATAGCGAAACTACAAAAGTACAAAATCATTGCAAAATTTGGTCAACTTTTTAAAAACAGTCAAAATGGTGCAGTATTGGATTAGCTTATCACAATTCACAACTTATTTCTGAAAAGCCAAAGCTTTTTTGAATACGCTGGTCCACATACACCAACTTATTATAACAACTTGAACAAGCTGGTTTGCCAAAACGAAAGTTGATGAATCCTCCTTTTATATGTATGTGGTTACTTTTGTGAAAACTTGGCTCTAAGTTTTCAATCCCACATCTAACATAGAAAACACTTTCTGCTTGGTTATATACCGCGGTTTATCTGTCATAGGCGTGATTGGATTAGTACTATGTTATTGTGGGTGTTTGATACTCATGTATCTATATATGGATGTAAGATCGTACGCGCACGATCTTGTAGTATAAAATCTTATTTTTTCCTTTTATTTATTTTATTTTATTTTATTTTATTTATTTATTTATTTATTTATTTTTTGTCATCTAGAGTTTCAAAGATTATGTCTTCTAGTGTGACCAAGGTGTTTGTTTAACCTTATTTAGAGAGCTTGTTAGTTTAAACAGCTAAAATAATCTCATTTGAGGTGTTTATTTAAGCTTATTTAAAGAGCTTATATAGCAAAAATAATCTCAAACCTTATTTAGAGAGCTTGTTAGTTTAAATAGCTAAAATAATCTCATTTAGGTGTTTATTTAAGCTTATTTAAAGAGCTTATATAGCATAAATAACCTCACTGAAGGGATTGAGAAAGCATGATTCAATGTGGTTATACAAACTACTTCCTGGATTATATGGAGACACCTGACCGGGTATGTTTTGACTTGAATCCGCCGAGAAAATAAACAATTTGCAGATGAGTTAAAAAATCTAACACACTCTTGGTTTATGAACCGAATTAGGAAGCTAAAACTTGTGTGGTTTGACTGGATATGTGATCAACGTATACTGCTTGTTCCAATGTTTTGTAAGATCTTTCACTTATTTCTTGCTAGTTGTTTTAATGAAATGAATTGCCGTACGGCAAATATATTGAAGAGTATGTCTTCTAATGTGAAGATGGTGCATGTTTAAGCTTATTTAGAGAGGTTATTAGAGAGGTTAAAGCTTCTCTCGTTTAGATACAAGAAGTCAAGTCGTGTGGGAAGAGTTACGGACGAGTGGGATTTACCTTGTTCTCTTATGCATAATAATGTAGCTCGTTAGAGCAGTTTCTTGAGCTAGGTGTCGGGTGTTGGTCATGTTCTATTCTTTTGTAACGTCTAGTTCCTAGTCTATCTTATCTTTAGAGTCGCCTGTCACTCTATTCTTGTTTTGGTTTTGTAAAAATTTGGAAGGGAAATTTATTTTCACAAAACACTTGAAAATATAGAAAACGTGTTTAGTTGATGTTTGTATTTTGGAAGGGAAATTTATCTTCACTAAACACTTGAAAATTACGGTAACATATCCACTGAATTCTTTTGAAGAGCAAAACATATCCACTCGGAATGATCTGATAACTTATATAAGCTCTTAATTTAAAAAATTGAAGAGCATGTCTTTTAATGTGATTAGGGGTGTTTGTTTAAGCTTATTTAGAGAGTTTATTAGCAAATATAACCTCATTTAAGCTTATTTAAAGAGCTTATATAGCAAAAATGAGCTCACTTAAGTGCTTTGGTAAGCTTAAAAGCTTGAATTTGTTAGCTTATTTAGGAGTTCAATAAACACCTTTCTTAAGCTTATTATAAAGCCATTAAGTATATTTAACATTTTGGTTATTTTACAGACATAAGCCCATTCAAACAACTTGGCTTATTTTCTTATATTCATAATGCCTCGAATGATGCCATCAACCTTTTTTGCCAAGACTACACCTGGTATGTTATTTCTTCTTTGTAAAGGCCTATATCGAGGGATGAGGGGGTGGTTGGATGTAGAATGTCAACTTTGACGTTTTAAAGTCAAATACTCAACTTTAAGTCCTTGATACGTTCTTCTCTGTTAAAAACCAATGGTGCAAATTACAAGTGTTATTTACACCATTTTATAAGTTGACGCTATGATTTGTGAGAGCGAAGATGCTCGAAAAAAGCATTTATCTTCCGTTTCTTACTTTTTATAGATACACTTTACTTTCGACGTTGTAACTTCACTTAACATGGTTATTGAAGATTTGAACCCGAAATGTCGAAAATTAAACATGGTATTTGACATTACAAATAGTTCATTTATCAATATCTTTTAAATAAAGTAACGATATGATCAAAGGTTGTCTATAATATTTAATTTAAAATCAACATTCTTGACTTACATTTGTGTTTTCTAGTTTGAAAATTGACATTTTGACATATGATAAACTTATAAAAGATCATACCAATAAGTCAATTTTTATTGTTGAAGCATTTAGACATATGACAACACAAACCTTTGTACAATGGACCTCTTTGTACAACAATCATACCTTTGAACTTATAGTATAATTTACACGTGAGATGATTCTTTATGCAACTTTACATTTTACATTATTAAGATAGAAACCGAAAAATAATAATTGCGAAATACATAACTGAGTTAGTTTTAGTATTTCACAACTTGATATAGATAGCACCTAAGAATGTGCCTAAAACATTATTATTGTTTCTCAGGCTGTCTTAGGAGCATTCCACTTGCAGCATGCAACAAATAATATGTTACCATTAACTTTGAGACTAGATTGCTTTCAGTCCAACAAGCTCACGCAATTTCTCGCAGAGTATAAATGTTATGGTGGTCTGTGGACCTAATCGTGCAAATATAGCAAAGCCCCTGCAATAAAATTGAAGTCAAACCCTCGCTGAGAAGATAAATAGGATTTGAAATAATGTAGAGATGGTAACTTGATTTGGGACATGTTCTAACTCTAATTGGTCTCATAGGTTATACACAGAAAATGGAAATGTCTGTTCTAATCAGCAAATTCTGACCCGACCCGTATTAAAAGTACCCACGTGAACTGTTACCCAACTAAACCAGTCCATTTTCCAGCTCTAAAACTATTTACGGAATTAGTTAAGCAACTTATGGAGAGCCTAAAAGATTAGGTATCATCGAGTCACACCTTTTGTAGAGTCCTCGAGGCCCCTCTGTGATCAGAACCTAAAATGTAAGCATATGAAGGCTTTACGCAATGCAACCCAACTGAAACCAGGAGGTCGTTTTTAACAACACGAATTTTATATCAGTTTGGAACTTGAAGTCACCCCGAAACAAGCTAATGAGACTGAATGTATTCCAGCCTTAATCATGGAATTACAAGTTCATCGAAAAGGTATGAGAGCAGAAACTAACAATTTACCTTATATGCACAATGGAATCCGTTTCTGTAAGCTCCATCACTCATAGATTCCCGTTGTAACATGAGACGTGTTTTAACCATGTCCATAGGAGCAGTTATGAGTGACTTTCTACCAATTTGACGACCCATGTATACATAAATGGGTCAAAGCTGTATATATACGGTTATGGAAAAATGCATACATTTGACATTCATGCTTCACGTGTACAACTCTTTAGCAGTGGTGCTGGTGCATATGGGTCGATACAGTACGGGGTTCAGGTAAACGTGCATAACATAGCGAAACTACAAAAGTACAAAATTTACACTCTAAAACTGGCGTTATGGTTTATTAGAGCAAAGATGCTCGAAAAAAACACCGTATATGTCCCAGTTCTTAACCTTTTAGAGATATACATAGCGAAACTACAAAAGTACAAAATCATTAAAATTTGGTCAACTTTTTAAAAAGAGTCAAAATGATGCAGTATTGGATTAGCTTATCACAATTACCAACTTATTTCTGAAAGGCAAAGCTTTTTCGAATATGCTGGTCCATATATACCAACTTATTATAACAACTTGAACAAGCTGGTTTGCCAAAACGAAAGTCGATGAATCCTCCGATGAGTCTTACAAATGTATCATTGGCATATAATTAGTGGGACAAGTAATTAAGTGCATCTGTTACGGTTATACACAGATTATATGTATGTGTCCCTTGGTATGTAGGGATTGTCGAGTTTTTAAAATAACTCGAAACTCGACTCTAGAGTAATATACATAAAAGTAAATTGATACGTATGTTTTAATTTACAGAAAATGTTGAAACAAAATGTATAAGGAATATGGTTAAAAAATATTGAAAACAAAGAATAATAATAGAGCAAAGAGAAAGATAATACTTGTAATTGTCCCACATCGCTTGCATGTGAAGTAGAACCACCAAGAGAATACAAATCAAACTACATCTTCTTAGTTTCTTTCGTTTCATTTCCTTCATCGAGGTATTTTTTTAGTGCGTATTAGCTTATATAGCAAAAATACACTTTAAAAAAGCATATAAGCTTATTTTAAAAGATTTTATAGTTTTTTTTTTTTTTTTTTTTTTAGCTTACTTCATGGTCATTATTCATTTTGTTAAAAACCAAGTGCGCAAATTATAACTGTCGTTAGCACCACCAAGTGCACCTTTTATTGGTCAAGTTAACAACGGTGTACCCCATTGATATATGAACAGGTATAAAAAAAGATATTTGAAGCATCATCCGTAAGACTCGAACGTGGTACCTCCAGGTTAGAACAAATCATACATACCGATCATACTACAAACATCACATTCAGTTCTTTCAATTTTTAATTATTTAAACAGAGGCTTATAATGATTTCTAATATGGTACAGAGAATTCTCATTACTATATGTATACCCCATTGATATATGAACAGGTATAAAAAAAGATATTTGAAGGACAATCCGTAAGAATCGAACGTGGTACCTCCAGGTTAGAAGAAATCATACATACCGATCATACTACAAACACCACATTCACTTCTTTCAATTTTTAATTATTTAAGCAGAGGCTTATAATGATTTCTAATATGGTATAGAGAATTCTCATTACTAATGTATATCCCATTGATATATGAACAGGTATAAAAAAAGATATTTAAGGAAATCCGTAAGACTCGAACGTGGTACCTCCAGGTTAGAAGAAATCATACATACCGATCATACTACAAACACCACATTCACTTCTTTCAATTTTTAATTATTTAAACAGAGGCTTGCATTCTAGTGACTCACTTTAAAGACCACCTTTACAAACAATAGTATCTAGGTTCAAATTTGTATTACAAACAATGATATCTAGGTTCAAATTTGTATCAAGATTTCTATATGGGTTACAAATTATTTTGAAATATGTAGGGCTTGCAATATGGCTAAACATACATTTGAAGATGCTGCTGCCGAACTTGATAGCCTAGATCAAAAGTCTTACCAGGACAGTTATCTGATAATGCGGCTGATTATGGGTAAAAATACTTGGAACTTACGTGTTTGTGTTGCTTAATCTTAAAATAAAGTGACTTAGTTATGTAATACAACTAGCTTCAAGGCCCGCCCGATGGCCGGCTAGTATTAAAAATTTGTTTTTAAGAAAAAAAATAAATTGTACAATGGTTTGATAATAGATTAAGATTGTAAATTGCAACAAATTTGTCATTATAATTCATTTAGTCCGGTATAAATTGCATGTTTCTTCATTATAATTCATTTAAGATATAAGATTAAAAAAAATAATAATAAAATAAAATAAAATAAACAGGAGAATGTTAATGGTGGAAATGATCTGTGCACAAGAAAAAACTTTTGCATTAGATATAAAGCATGGAACCAATATACTAACATTTGCGTTACATGCTTAGCTCCGACAATTTATTCTACTGAGCAAAACATTAACCCCCAAAAGTTGCCCCTAATAATGCACGTGATGTAATTCTACTCGTGGGTTTTATTTAGACTAAATCGCATTAAAATGGTAGAGTGGTGCATTATAAATGCATCAAATTGCCAATAATGGGACATGTTCAAATTAATAAGTATTGTGGAAAATAAGGGTTTGGCAAGAAACAATCAGGGATCCAAATATCTCATTAGGGAAATGCTATTTTTACCATGTAAATAGTCCTGCATTTTACAATGATGTAAAGTTCAGTCATTAAGATTGAGTTAATGTACAACAAAAGCATACTACTAAAGGAGCATTCTCATTTTCTTTCCTTGCAGCTTTCTTGTGAGAGCCACTGTATAAGTGGGGCAAGAGCTCCAGTCAGACCTGAAAAGCATCGCAAAAGGGTTCGTTATGATTAAGCCTAATACTACATGAATAAAAATAATGAGATTTATGAACTTCATGTATCTTTTGTTATCTTCTTACCCAACGTTGCTGTCCTTGAAGTCCGGATCTCTGGAAAAGGCAAATCGACCACCTCTTCAATATCTTGTTGAATTGATTTGTAGAACATTAGTATACATATAAAAGAAATCTAAATCTTTGGCCCGAGCCTTACAGCAAGATACTATTAAGATCTATCTATATAAATAGCTTAGAGCAAGATAGGAGCATTTGATTTTACTATTTCAGATTTACATCTGTTCTTGCGCCAACTATTCGAACGTAAAACTCCAATCTGTTACTTTACAATTGTATAAAAAAATGTTATCTGCTTAATGGGTCAAAAGGAAAAAGTACCCATTATCCGTTATCTTTCTCCAACTCACGCTCGATATGGCTCCCGTATCCTCGTTTAATTGCTTATTTTAGCTAATACTGATATACCTGTTGACTAAAGGATATCCGTTCTTATAATGTAACAAATATAGCTCTCCTGCCAAAGTAAACACTTCCTAAGAAGCACATTTGCAGAAAATGATCATAATGGCATGTTATTTACTTTAAAGTAGATTTTCTCAAACAACGTTCAAAAAATCATCATGTAGCAGTTTTTTTTGTAAAGACGCACCTCCAATTCTAGAGAATGGATGCAGTTTCTTTGACAAAACAAACAAAAAGTCTCAAAATGTGCACCCCTCTATTGGAGTTCTCGCATACATATTTTATATGAACATGCATGTTTTATATGAACATGCATGTTTTCTAATGCATAATTGGAGTTCTCACAGTTCCCGCACTTAACAGGGTTCTAAAAATAAAAAACATTTTGCATTGATCTATTGCACTTAACAGGTTTTTATATGAACATGTATGTGTATTAAGATGTATGTAAGAAAACATACATGTTTTATATGAACATGCATGTTTTCTAATGCAAAATTGGAGTTCTCGCAGTTTCCTCACTTAACAGGGTTCTGAAAATAAAGATACACTACGTTGGTTTTATTTAGACTAAATCGCATTAAAATGGTAGAGTGGTGAATTATAAATGCATCAAATTGCCAATAATGGGACATGTTCAAATTAATAAGTATTGTGGAAAATAAGGGTTTGGCAAGAAACAATCAGGGATCCCAATATCTCATTAGGGAAATGCTATTTTTACCATGTAAATAGTCTTGCATTTTACAATGATGTAAAGTTCAGTCATTAAGATTGAGTTAATGTACAGCAAAAGTGTTGGGGTATAAATGTCAAAGTACTGCTGGATATCAAAGTACTTCTGAAGTATTTGAGTCAAAGTACTACTCAAGATCAAAGTGCTGCTCGTTGATAAAAGTCAAAGCACTCCAAGGATTAAAAGACTGACGACATGCAAAGATTAGATTAAGGAATATTATGTAAATTCTAGAATATTCTAAGTTAGAATTAGTTTACTTGTCGTTCAAGTATTGTAAACCGACTAGGATTTTCCTTGTGCCTATAAAAGGATCCCTAGGTCGACATTAGAGATATACGAGTTTTAGAGATAAACTAAAATTTCGATATTAGAGATATTAGGGTTGTTTGTGAGTCTGTATACGAAAGCAGATTCAAGGTGATAATATAATCATTAAAGTTTTTTATTCTTCTTAGCTT
Organism: Artemisia annua; assembly: GCA_014162995.1. Lineage (NCBI taxonomy): Eukaryota > Viridiplantae > Streptophyta > Magnoliopsida > Asterales > Asteraceae > Artemisia > Artemisia annua. The sequence continues at coordinate 107,133 of LBNU01021573.1, read as the reverse complement.
TGTTAAGTAAATTCCGCATACTTAAACAGAGTAATTCAATGTTTCATTGTTAGTAGTTTAGGATTTATCCAAGACTGCTAAGACCTTAACAAGCTATATAAGATAGTTTGGTCAGAGTATATCGATCCAACAAGTGGTATCAGAGCTTGTGTGGAAACTCTGATTAAGAAGAAACCCTAAACCAAACAGATTTTCTAAACAAACCCTACAAGATGTCGACACCTGAACCTGCACCAATCCCATCCATCACTACTGTTCGAATTCCTATAATCAAGAAGGGTGAGTATGATTTATGGAGCATGAAGATGAGGCAGGACATTGCTATTACAGACCATGCACTATAGGATGTAATTGTCAATGGTAATCAGGTTATTGAAGAACCTGTAGAAGTTACTGGACAACCTAAACCACCTAAGCAACAATTATCCGCTACTGTTAAGAGAAATCAAGACAAAGCTCTCAACATACTGCTGTCTGCTATTCCTGATGGTCACCTATTGAAGTTCCATGATGCTAAAGATGCAAAATAGTTATGGGTTGCCATCAAAACTAGGTTTGGGGGTAATGATGCTTCCATGAAGATGCATAGAAACTTGTTGAAACAGCAGTTTGAAACTTTCACTGTTGGAGAAAGAGAAGGTCTTGATGCTGCATATGATAGGTTTCAAAATCTACTCAGTATGCTAGAGTTATATGGTGCTGAAGTGACTGTTGAAGATGCTAACTTAAAGTTCTTAAGAAGTTTGCCATCTGTCTGGCATGTGGTTGCTACTATGATCAGAGGACAACCTGGTTTGGATTCTATGGATTTTGATGATCTTTACAACAATTTAAAGGTCTATGAGCATGAGATGAATGGTCAATCTAGTTCCAAATCAAACACCATTGCTTTTGTGTCTTCTGAAAGCAAAAGCAGTACTTCCACTAAAAGTACTGCTTATCCTGTTCAAAGTACTGTTAGTGACCAACAGCATGTTTACACAACCATGTCTACTACTACTTCATCACCCTCAAACAACATCAATTGTGATGAGGTTGTGTGCTCATTCTTTGCTCAGCAAGCCACTTTACCTGTTACCTATGAAGAAGATTTGTTGCAGATTGAAGAAGATGATCTTGAAGAGATTGACATCAGATGGCAAGTTGCTATGATTACTGCTAGGATCAAGAAGTTCATGAAGAAAACAGGTAGAGGCATTGACTTCAAAGCCAAACAGGGTATAGCATTTGACAAGTCTTGAATGCTTTAATTGTCAAAAGACTTGTCACTTTGCAAGGGAATGTAAGTTTGCTAAATATCAAGCAAACAGGATGATAGACAAACCCAAGGTTGAAATCAAGGAGATTCCTAAACCAAAACCAAAAGCATTTGTGACTCAAGAAAATCTATCAGAGGTTGACTGGAGTGCTGAATTTGATGATGAACCAGTCACTCTCTCTATGGTTGCAATGGAGGAATTTGATTGGAGCACAACTTTCGATGAGGAACCACGATGTCCTACTTTGGATTCTACTGAAGATCTTGGAGGCTTTGATTGGAGCATGGAAAGTGAAGATGAACCTGTTCTGCTGGCTTTGGTTGCTACTTCACCTACTGCTACTGAGGTATGCTCTAAGTGTAATGATGTTTATCAAAAGGTCCTTAATAATTATGTGTCTGAAAGAGATAAACATAATAAAGCTAGGTCTGAAGTCCTTGGTTATCAATTAACCTTAGAGTCCTTAGAAGCTAAAATCATTACACATGAAAATAATGAAGTAGCTTGGGCAGAAAAATATCAGCAACAGGATTATCAATTAAAGTTAAGTGAATGGAAGTTAGGATGTAAGCTGTCTGAATTAGAAAAGATAACTAAAGAAAGAGATGATTTGTTAGCAAAACTTGCTAGTTGGAAAGAAGCTGGTCTTTCACATGTTAGTTTCTGTGAAAAGCAAAGAAGAGCAAATGATAAAACTGGTCTAGGTTATGGTATTGAATATAGTAGCTCAGATGACACCACACCTAGTACTAAGGAAGAAGGTAATTCAGAAGAAATCTCAACTAGTGAATTTGAAACTTGTTCAGAAGAAAACACATCTAGTGATGAGGAACCCATAAGCTCAACACCTCTTGAATTTAAGAAAGATGAGGGGTATCATGCAGTTCCTCCTACCACTGGAAGTTTTCAACCACCTAGGAAGGATGTTTCTTGTTTTGGAGTAGACAATCTAGAGTTTAGGAATAAGCTTAAGGGTCAATCTAATTCAAGTTCACCTGAGGAAAAAGTTGAGATTCTTAAGAATGATTCAACTAAAGGGAATGCTAGGGATTCAGGGAATAAAATCAATGACAATAGGTTTTCTAAAGTCTTTTCAAAACTAGCAGTATCTTCAAACTTTTCTCAAAGAACTGCTAGTCATTCAGCAGTTCCTTCACATAATACTTTTCAACATACTGCTAATTTTAGAAACTCTTTTCATAACCCACCTAGAGGTCACACTGGTCTTGGCTATAAACCTCAAAGAACAGGATTTGGGTCAATGAATAAAAAATTGTGTTTTGTTTGTTATAGTCCTAATCACTTGATAAAAGATTGTAACCTACATTCAGATTACTTAAGTCAATACCCAAAGACTAAATTTGCTCACCATAGGCATAGGCCAACAAAGACCAAACCAGTTTCACACAAACAAGTTTGGAATTATTCAAGTAGGGTCAACCATAGCAATTTCACAACAACCTATAGGTACCCTCAACAGAAAAGATCTTTTTCCAAACAACCAGTACCTTCAGGTCACACTTTTCAAGGTACTGGTAAGCCACAAACATTATCCTCTCAAAGTACTGTTAGGAGATTTTCACCCAATCAAGGTACTGCTCATATAAGACCAAATATTTCAAATAGATCCCCTGGCCGTGATACCAATTTTCATAAATCTAAAAGGCCTTATAGAAGAGTACCTAAAGCACAGACCTCAACCCAAAAAGTTAAAACAATGTGGGTCAAGAAGGAAAGTACTGCTGGGGACCAACCAGTACTTTCAGAATGTGTGGGTGGAAAGGACTATATTGTTGAAAAAGAAAGTTGTTTTCCTAACAAAGATCAAGTTTTAGAACCAAAGAAAGTAATTGATCATGTTTACAAAAACAGTGGAAATTACATACTTAAAGAATTTAAGTATGTAACTCCACAAGGGGAACACAAGTCAGTAATGGCTTGGGTTCCTAAAAGAAACTAACTTTCTTAATCATTGTGCAGGGCAACCCAGAAGAGGAGCTTAAAGATTATTTGATTGTTGATAGTGGTTGCTCTGGTAGCATGACAGGAGACAAGGAGATTCTGTCAGATTTTAAGCCATATTTTGGAGGAAAAGTTGCATTTAGAGATGATGCTACTGGAGGGAGAATTACTGGCAAAGGAACTATCAAGACTGGCAAGATTAATTTTGAGAATGTTCGTTATGTGAAGGAGCTCAAGTTCAATCTCTTATCAGTTTCTTAGATTTGTGACAAGAAGTACCCTGTCTTGTTCACTGACACAGAATGTCTAATTCTCTCCCCTGAGTTCAAATTTGAAGATGATAAATTAGTGGTCTTGAGGGCACCAAGAACCAATGATGTGTATAGTATTGATATGAAGAATATCCAATCTACTGAGAAAGCTACATGTTTGGTAGCTAAGGCATCACTTGAAGAAGCACATCTATGGCACAGAAGACTAGGTCATGTAAATTTCAAGAACATCAACAAGTTGGTCAAAGGCAATCTAGTTCGGGGTTTACCTTCTAAAACTTTCAAGACTAATCAATCATGTTTGGCCTGCAAGAAAGGTAAACAACATAAAGCTTCATGTTAGAAGCTTGGGGAAAGAACTGTCAGAGAACCTTTGGAGCTGTTGCATATGGATCTGTTTGGACCTGTTTCTGTTTCAAGTCTTAACAAGAAGAAGTACTGCTTAGTTGTGACAGATGATTGCAGTAGATTTAGTTGGGTCTTTTCCTTGGGATTTAAAGATGATACCTTTGATGATATTCATGATCTAATCATATCCCTGGAAAATCAATTGAGACTCAAGGTTAGAGGTATTAGATGTGATAATGGAATAGAATTCAAGAATAAGCTTATGGATGATTTTTGTGCCAATAAAGGTATCAAGAGGGAGTTCAGCATTGCTAGAACTCCTCAGCAGAATGGAGTTGCAGAAAGGAAGAACATAACCTTGATAGAAGCAGCAAGAACTATGCTTGCAGATTCTCTCTTACCTATTCACTTCTGGGCTGAAGCAGTAAGTGTTGCTTGCTATATTTTGAATAGATTTTCTATCACCAAACCTCAGATGAAGACACCCTATGAACTACTTATGGGCCGGAAACCTAGCATCAGCTTTATGAAACCTTTTGGATGTCCTCTAACTATCCTAAATACCATTGATAATTTAGGAAAGTTTGATGGCAAGTCTGAGGAAGGATATCTATTGGGTTATTCTACAAATAGTAAAGGCTTTCGGGTGTATAACAAGGTTACAAGGAAGGTTCAAGACTGTCTACATGTTGAATTCCTTGAAGATCAGCGATACACCAAAGAGGTAAAGGTCCTGATTGGATGTTTGACCTTGATGTATTGACTCCTTCTATGAACTATGTGCCTGTTAGGGGGGAGAATCAAGTTGTTCATCCAGAAGAAAGAGATTCACAGTTCATAGTTCATGGTGTCAATGTTAGTCCTACAGATAATGACAAGGAACAAAGTACTGCCAATGAAAACCAATGTACTGTTAATGACAAGCAAGATACTGTTGACTCAGCTACCATAGTCTCTAATGAAGATCAAGCCATTCAAGATGAACTCAATAGGATGATCTTTCAAGAAAAACTTGCAAAGGCCTATGAAGATGATCAAAGACGAGCTTATGAAGCAGAGAAGACAAAGGGAAAATCTAAAAATTCATCTGACAGCACTTTGAACAACAGCAGTTTGAATCCCAGTATTTTGGATCAAAGTACTGCTACTCAATTTGAAAGTACTTCTGGAGGGGTAAATTCAAACACTTGGACAAATTCTGATGATTGGCCTGGTCCATCCATGCCTCCTTTTGAAGAATCAGATGATGAGTTGCAAGAAGAAGGAATTTTCTCTAAACAAGGTCCTGATCTCACAAATTTGGAAGATGATCTTACTGTACCAACAACTCACACTTCAAGAGTACATAAGAATCATCCTTCAAATAAGATTATTGGTTCTCCTACTTCTGGTGTTCTTACAAGGTCAAAAGCTAAAAGCATAACTGTAACACCCCAACNCGCCATTTTGTTCTTGATAGGTTTAGGGTTTTGTGTGAGAGGTGAAAGTAATATTCGGTTTGTTATGTAGAGGCGAATGAGGAGTATGGAACTAAAAATATACCGAGTCATGGGAACAGTTATGGACTGTTTCTATCTTTTAAAACCTTCCAAATTTGCTTGAAACAAATTAATGTGACCCTTTGATATTTAATCGTGTGATAGTGTTGCATAAAATTTATATTCAGCCTACACCAACTCTGTTACATAGTCGGCCCACATGTAACATGTAAACATGTTATATTTTATGTTAGGAACAATGTGGTATCGAATTCATATTAGACATAATCTTTTTTTTTTCAAGTTCATATAATGTAGCTTTCTAATTTTATAAAGTTTCCCTTTCTCAAGTTTAATTCACAATACTTAGGTAAAAATTCTAATTTTATAAAGTTTCCCTTTCTCAAGTTTAATTCACAATACTTAGGTAAAAATTCAAATTATATGGGAATTTCGGAAAGACGGATTTACGGGTTTTACAATAACTAAGCCTCATAATGCTTTGCTTAGCTTTGTTTATAAACAAAACAGGATGAACCATAAGGATCAACAAACTTGTTTGCTTGCTTGCTTCATCTCTCAAGAAGAACCCAAGAATATAGCTCAAGCTTTAAGCAAAGAAAGCTGGGTTGAAGCTATGCAAGAAGAGCTTCTACAATTTAAGCTTCAAGAGGTTTGGGTCTTATGTGATTTACCTGATGTCATGAAGGTAATTGGTACAAGATGGGTTTTCAGAGTCAAAAGAGATGAAAGAGGTAAAGACAAAGCAAGATTGGTTGCACAAGGCTATAGACAAGAAGAGGGAGTGGATTATGATGAGGTATTTGCTCCTGTAGCACGAATTGAAGCAATAAGATTATTCCTTGCTTTTGCCTCTTATATGGGATTTCCAGTTTATCAAATGGATGTCAAGAGTGCCTTTCTTTATGGCAAGATTACAGAAGAGGTCTATGTTAAACAACCTCCTGGTTTTGAAGATCTTGAAAATCCCAACAAAGTCTACAAAGTTGTCAAAGCATTGTATGGTCTTCATCAAGTTCCTAGAGCCTGGTATGAAAGACTCTCAAATTTTCTGCTACAACATGGCTATAGGAGAGGAGCCATTGATAAGACTTTGTTCATAAAAAGAGACAAAAAGGATATCATGCTTGTTCAAGTCTATGTGGATGATATTATCTTTGGAGCTACAAAACAGTCCATGGTGAAAGAGTTTGAAGAGCTTATGCAAATTGAATTTCAAATGAGTTCAATGGGTGAATTAACTTTCTTTTTGGGACTACAAGTTAGACAATCAAGTATTGGAATCTTCATAAGTCAAGATAAGTATGTCATTGACATTCTTAAGAAGTTTAATCTCCATACTATCAAGCCAGTCACTACACCTATTAAGTCTTCGAATTCACTTGGTAAAGATGAAGATGGAAAACCAGTGGAAGTCAAGCTTTACATATCTATGGTTGGGTGTCTCATGTACTTAACTGCATCAAGGCCTCATATCATGTTTGTCTATGTGCAAGATATCAAGTTTCACCCAAGGTTTCTCATATGAATGTTGTACAAAGGATGTTTGCCTATCTCAAGCATCAACCTAAGTTAGGATTGTGGTATCCTAAGGAGTCCCCTTTTCACTTGGAAGCTTTTTCAGTGTAGAATACCAAATAACATCTCAAACACATATACTCTTGTGGTTTTGGCTCGTTAGAAGTGACAAAGAAAGAAAGAAATTCTAGAGAGAGAAAGTTAGAGAGAGAAAGAAGTGAAGCCTTAGAGAGAAAACCAAAAAAAAAGAAAATAGAATTATGAGAAGGCTTACCCTCTCCAAGGATGGAGAGGGGTTTATATACAATGGGTTTTGCCACTTAGGGCGTGCCACTTGGGCTGCGGATCAGGTATACAGTGGGTAAAGACCCGTCCTTCTTCCGCGAACTAATCTAATTCTAAACTACGTTTACTAACTAATGTAACTACTACGAGCTAAACAATGCTTAATCATGTCGGGGTGACCGAATCTTCTTCATACAAGAAATCGTATTCCTAACAATATCCCCCTAAGAGAGGTCACCCTTGTTGATCTTGATTCTTGATTTCTTGCATTGAGATCTTTGTAGATTCTTTTGTAGCTCGTAGTCGTTGATTCTTCATTGATAATCGACTCAAGATGACTTCCTTGATGTATATGATGATCTTTTGACTTTGTTCTTCGCACTTCATCCATATGATTAACTTCAAGTCATCTTTGAGTGTATGTGTCTTCTTCGTGATGTTGTGATTGTCTTTGTGATGTCATGCTTACACTTTTCTTGAACATGATCTTCTGCATCAGAGTTGAGGAAGCATAGTCGAAGCCCATTCTTTGATCATGATATCTTGAGTTATGATGTTGAAGTATAAGCATGTGATGATGAATCTGCATCTTTTCAGCAATCGGCATCAATCGTCAACTTCTTTGTCTTTGGATAGGTTACGCCTTTCCAACATGCTCATACATCTTTGTTGAGTAGATCTTCACGGTTGAAAAGCTCTGACGACTCCTTGTAGATGTTGGTATGAGCATGTGGAACTTGAGTGATGGTGGTGAACACGGTAAGTTTAGTATGTTGAGCTGCATAAAACTTTGTTAGTAATAAACATACCGGCACTTACAAGTNCATATCAGAACAAACAAAGCAAAGCTATCCATAACAGAATGCTCCCAGAGCATAACAAAACAGAATGCTCCCAGAGCATAATATAACTGAGTCTCATAATAATTAGTAATCACATAATCATAATCAAAGTGGATAGCAAATCAGAATCAAATCAGAGGAATCATAGCAAAGGCTCATATCAAACGAATCATATCAAAAGGGATCATAGTAAAGTCAAGGATCGAAAGTCATAAGAAGTCCCTACTGAGAAGGGATAGAATATCTGTACCTTAAACCGCCAACGAACCCATACCATAACGTAAGAATAGGAAGTCACTCCTTCTTCAGCGAATCTACACGAATTAATTATCGGCTAATTATTGATAACTTGTTTTAAATCAGACTACTTGTTTTAGTCGGCTGTCCATTTTTAGTCGGCTTTCTATTTTTAGTAACTTTCCAATTTTAGTAAGTTTCTCTATTAAGGTTATAGTTGACAATTAATAATATTTAAGGGTTAAAAATAACCAATATAATGGTTTAGGGTTAATCTTGTCAAAGGGTCATAAATGTAAATTATCAAAATTTAATATAAAAACAATGTCAGATAAATTATATTAAGGTTTATACTATAATTTTATATTAAAGGATAATTTTAGACCCTGTAGTTCATAATTTATTTATATGTATACACAACATCAAATTATACCACGATGACCCACAAATATAATTTCACGTGTCCTACCCACACGACTTGATACGTTTTTAACAAGACCAGACCTATCCATGACCAAGACGAGACAAGACACACCCCAAAATTTACATGAAATCTTAACATAACCAATATTTATTTCTCGTACAAAACGCATGCATGTCCCTTCTAAATTTCTAATATATAAGTATCTCATATTGATTCGTATGACATGCAACACAATATCTTTAATTGCCAAACTACAAGCGTATAGTAGACTCATACATATTCATTGTTCCCAGTATATAACTAACGAGTACAATTTATTTTATATTGTTTCTTGCATGTTTATCGATTCGAACCGCCATAATCCTTCCATAAATCAATTACGTATGACATTGTCTTTAGTTCATAATAGTTATTTAGTTCAAAACAGGTTATAGCAAAACAAGGCATGTATCGATTTATACATTATTTCAGATCCAAACTTTAAGCCTCTCGTTAATATTATATTTGGTTTTCCAGATTAGTAGTTAAATAAATGTGTATTAAATGGTCCAATTAGGTTTTTAAAGACCAGAACTAGGTCGAATAAGCCGGGTCGAATAAAACATAAAAAACATGGGTCGATTAGATGACTTCACAAGGTCGTTATTTTATGTACGTATGATATCATGCGATCTTATTATGCATGTTCGAATTGAAGCTTGGAAATATAAGTCGATTAAGTAAAACAGTCACATATATGATTGAGCAAAACAAGAATAGAAAATCGGACCGAGTATGATATGCTTACCCTCGTAGTCGTGTCACGATTCAAAGAAAAGACAAACATGATCGAACACCTGCTCACCATCCATCGAAACAGAACCATGACACCCTCGAATCAGAAATAATCACCCATGTTTGTAGCCACCTATTCAACTAGAAGATGCGAGTAAAAAAGCCCACGTACGAAGCCTCAATCGAACTAGAGATAAGCGATCACCTAGTTCACCTTCGATCACATACGAAAACCTTCCTTGGCACCCTTACTGATCGACAGAATTATGACACAGGAAGAAAAGTTGCCACCATTTTGTTCTTGATAGGTTTAGGGTTTTGTGTGAGAGGTGAAAGTAATATTCGGTTTGTTATGTAGAGGCGAATGAGGAGTATGGAACTAAAAATATACCGAGTCTTATGGGAACAGTTATGGACTGTTTCTATCTTTTAAAACCTTCCAAATTTGCTTGAAACAAATTAATGTGACCCTTTGATATTTAATCGTGTGATAGTGTTGCATAAAATTTATATTCAGCCTACACCAACTCTGTTACATAGTCGGCTCACATGTAACATGTAAACATGTTATATTTTATGTTAGGAACAATGTGGTATCGAATTCATATTAGACATAATCTTTTTTTTTCAAGTTCATATAATGTAGCTTTCTAATTTTATAAAGTTTCCCTTTCTCAAGTTTAATTCACAATACTTAGGTAAAAATTCTAATTTTATAAAGTTTCCCTTTCTCAAGTTTAATTCACAATACTTAGGTAAAAATTCAAATTATATGGGAATTTCGGAAAGACGGATTTACGGGTTTTACAATTCTTCCCCTCTAAAAAGAAAATTTTCGTCCTCGAAAATTGAAGTCGCAAAAGTTAAACGGAGATGTAGCATCACAAAAGAACGTCACAATTAACACCACTCTCGGGGAGGTCCTTCCAACGGAATATTTACAAACATAAATTTTTCTCATGACTCGACCCCGACAACAAGGATAGCCCCAGGCTCTCCACAGAATACAAATCTTAATAAATCTGATCCAACGAATGCGAAAAAATGCGTAGCAGATGACAGATGACTGATGATAGTTGAAATCCCACAAGAAGTACATGAAACACATATACCTACGAAGCAAATATGGAGATAGTGCTAAACGAATAAACCTCATCAACTCCTACCAAATTCTGAACGAACAAAGGAACTTGCCAAAGGTCGAACGAGCACAAATCAAATCATTAAACATATCAAGAGTCTCATAATAAGATGAAAATCAAAATCATACCGACGATCACAATCACAACTCAGAGTATCCAAAATGTATCAGAAGGCATAATGGAATAGGTAGAATCAATCGTACGGATTAGAATGAACCCAAAAACTAACGCGTCGCGAACAAACTTCCTCAATTGCCTAAATGTCTAACTCTTCTATTCTTCTTCCGGAAGCGTGAACCAAAATGCGATTCTCTGTCACGATCACTGTAGGTGCGCCATGTAACTTGAATAATTTTCAGCTGAAAGAAGTCTTTGCCGATCTTCCAAGCAAGTCGTCCTAGTCAATGCTCCACTGTAACTCCTCTCGTGTAGTCCTTCCTTCTGTGCGTGGATATTCCGATGTAATCACCACCGTCTTCATACCATCCCGTCCAGCTCCAGCTTCAAGACTCTATACATATTAGTACAACTAAGATGAATAGAGTTGGTAGATCTGTGTGCTTCACTTCAACTGCTTCCTTCCATCGTAGAAGTTCAATACCGAAAACAAAAATGATTCTCATATTTCTCTTTCTTCTCTGAACACACTAATATGTCATACTATGACAATTTGTCCAAGTATTCATGAAAGGCACGATTTATCAAATTCATAGGAATAGTCGTAGTGGTAGCCAATACAATTAGCAGTACGACGCTCATAGAGATCACAACGAATACGAAAAGAAATTTCTAAGAATATCCCATTCTTTTCACAAAATAAGACACGATTCAGCTTCCAACAATAAATACCATCATCATTCTCCGCCACGAATAAAACAAAAACACACAAAGATACACAACGAACGTTCCTAACAAATCGAATAACTCTCGAAGCGAGTTTCATCCGAGAGGTGTCTGTACAGCAGTGAGGAAATCAACGCACGAGTTTCAGAACACTGTGGTCATAAACGATTATCAGGTTAAGAATCATGGTGTGGAATATGTACTTCACAGAACCTCAAAGGTGACAAACACAAAATGACAGTCGTCAGCATCATAATACTCAGGCAACAACTCAAAATCCAGAATAACATCGAATCGAACATCTCCAACATAAACAGATTAGCACAACAAAAATCGTCTCCAAATATCTCCAGAACGCATCAGACAATAGAATATACACGATGAAAAGTCACAAAACGTTCATAGGGGTAGAATAGGTAAGGTAAAAAAATCAACAATGAAGAAAGAATTAAAAGCAAGGAGAAGTCATAGAGTGTGTTGAACACGTAGGATTCATAGATACGCGAATCTCCGAACTAACGAAAGTCATCTAACGAATGTCAAACGAATCAAGAATCGAAGTTCAAAAGAAAGTGATAACTCCAGGAAATGAAACTTATAAGGTACACTACGAAGTCTAACGACATCCTAAACACATGTCACGAATCCTGATAAGTCTTCTAAGTCTCTGAAACGAATGATCTAATAAGAGCTTAACGAAAAGCAAAGGCATAAATCTGAGTAAAGCGGAAGCAAGATAACCAACGTCTGATCATATTTCTACCCAATCCTCACCGGTCATACTAAAGCTCTTAAGGGGAAAAACTTAAGGCAAAACCTTCCAAAGTTATTCCTAAAGCTTCTAAGGTGCAAACCTAAGGGTTCAAATCTTCACAGGCCATAACTTATGTACTACAAGTCGCAGCCTGGGCTCTGATACCATAATTGTAACACCCACCGAGAAGGGCTAAAGTATCAATTAATGTGATCATACTCAGAACATACAAAGAATAATTACGCAATGCGGAAGACTCTATAATAACATAAGTCATGAACATCAAGACTTAAACATTACAAAAATCCCATCATAGTCTAAAGGAAAATCAGAATGAAGTAAAATACCAAATAAATCCAAACATCCAACATAAGTCCAAATCATCCAAACAATGGGGAAACTAAATAAGTAGGTCCGGCTAGCTCCACTCTCAAACACTCAGCCCAGATTTCCCGCTTATACCTGGCAGGGAAAAGAAAACGCCGGCTTGAGCATAAAAAGCCCAGTGAACAGATATATAACAAAGCAAACAGATAAACAAAACGTATATAAGTATGAGAAATAGGACATCATAAGCTTCTGCTGAAAGGAATATCATCTGTCAACTGCATAAGAGATCAACGATAACTGAACAAATATCATAAGTCATATGAATACAGAACATGAAGAATCAAATGGTAATACGAATCATATAGTAACCAGAATCAAAGAGCACGTATCATCAAAGGCTTGTCCACCATAGACACTCGAATGGACAAAAGAAATAAAGGAAATCCACGAGCCGACCTACCAGAGACACTCGAATAGGTCTAATCACATAATCATATATCCGTCAATTCATAGGGTGTAGATAGAGGGGCGACCTCCAAGTACCAGACGTGAAAGGGGTACAAGGCACGTACAGCCAGTCACCAAACCAAATCGTATCATATCACATCATATCATATCAAATCCTAGGATGCATCCATACGCCCCCACAAACAAATCATACATATACAAAGTGGCCAAGTGATCACATATCATATCATAAACAGACGGGGACGCCGGGGACTAATCACACCTCCCCAGATAGTGTCATGCCATCGGTGCCTCGATGACACGCCCATGGTACCTCCATGAGTAGTTAATAAACTCGGGCATCAGAACAGAACATATCAGAACAAACAAAGCAAAGCTATCCATAACAGAATGCTCCCAGAGCATAACAAAACAGAATGCTCCCAGAGCATAATATAACTGAGTCTCATAATAATTAGTAATCACATAATCATAATCAAAGTGGATAGCAAATCAGAATCAAATCAGAGGAATCATAGCAAAGGCTCATATCAAACGAATCATATCAAAAGGGATCATAGTAAAGTCAAGGATCGAAAGTCATAAGAAGTCCCTACTGAGAAGGGATAGAATATCTGTACCTTAAACCGCCAACGAACCCATACCATAACGTAAGAATAGGAAGTCACTCCTTCTTCAGCGAATCTACACGAATTAATTATCGGCTAATTATTGATAACTTGTTTTAAATCAGACTACTTGTTTTAGTCGGCTGTCCATTTTTAGTCGGCTTTCTATTTTTAGTAACTTTCCAATTTTAGTAAGTTTCTCTATTAAGGTTATAGTTGACAATTAATAATATTTAAGGGTTAAAAATAACCAATATAATGGTTTAGGGTTAATCTTGTCAATTTAGAAAACTTTAGGGTCATAAATGTAAATTATCAAAATTTAATATAAAAACAATGTCAGATAAATTATATTAAGGTTTATACTATAATTTTATATTAAAGGATAATTTTAGACCCTGTAGTTCATAATTTATTTATATGTATACACAACATCAAATTATACCACGATGACCCACAAATATAATTTCACGTGTCTACCCACACGACTTGATACGTTTTTAACAAGACCAGACCTATCCATGACCAAGACGAGACAAGACACACCCCAAAATTTACATGAAATCTTAACATAACCAATATTTATTTCTCGTACAAAACGCATGCATGTCCCTTCTAAATTTCTAATATATAAGTATCTCATATTGATTCGTATGACATGCAACACAATATCTTTAATTGCCAAACTACAAGCGTATAGTAGACTCATACATATTCATTGTTCCCAGTATATAACTAACGAGTACAATTTATTTTATATTGTTTCTTGCATGTTTATCGATTCGAACCGCCATAATCCTTCCATAAATCAATTACGTATGACATTGTCTTTAGTTCATAATAGTTATTTAGTTCAAAACAGGTTATAGCAAAACAAGGCATGTATCGATTTATACATTATTTCAGATCCAAACTTTAAGCCTCTCGTTAATATTATATTTGGTTTTCCAGATTAGTAGTTAAATAAATATGTATTAAATGGTCCAATTAGGTTTTTAAAGACCAGAACTAGGTCGAATAAGCCGGGTCGAATAAAACATAAAAAACATGGGTCGATTAGATGACTTCACAAGGTCGTTATTTTATGTACGTATGATATCATGCGATCTTATTATGCATGTTCGAATTGAAGCTTGGAAATATAAGTCGATTAAGTAAAACAGTCACATATATGATTGAGCAAAACAAGAATAGAAAATCGGACCGAGTATGATATGCTTACCCTCGTAGTCGTGTCACGATTCAAAGAAAAGACAAACATGATCGAACACCTGCTCACCATCCATCGAAACAGAACCATGACACCCTCGAATCAGAAATAATCACCCATGTTTGTAGCCACCTATTCAACCAGAAGATGCGAGTAAAAAAGCCCACGTACGAAGCCTCAATCGAACTAGAGATAAGCGATCACCTAGTTCACCTTCGATCACATACGAAAACCTTCCTTGGCACCCTTACTGATCGACAGAATTATGACACAGGAAGAAAAGTTGCCGCCATTTTGTTCTTGATAGGTTTAGGGTTTTGTGTGAGAGGTGAAAGTAATATTCGGTTTGTTATGTAGAGGCGAATGAGGAGTATGGAACTAAAAATATACCGAGTCTTATGGGAACAGTTATGGACTGTTTCTATCTTTTAAAACCTTCCAAATTTGCTTGAAACAAATTAATGTGACCCTTTGATATTTAATCGTGTGATAGTGTTGCATAAAATTTATATTCAGCCTACACCAACTCTGTTACATAGTCGGCCCACATGTAACATGTAAACATGTTATATTTTATGTTAGGAACAATGTGGTATCGAATTCATATTAGACATAATCTTTTTTTTTTCAAGTTCATATAATGTAGCTTTCTAATTTTATAAAGTTTCCCTTTCTCAAGTTTAATTCACAATACTTAGGTAAAAATTCTAATTTTATAAAGTTTCCCTTTCTCAAGTTTAATTCACAATACTTAGGTAAAAATTCAAATTATATGGGAATTTCGGAAAGACGGATTTACGGGTTTTACAAT